>LDOQ01000255.1:0-60040 GCA_001887945.1 Spraguea lophii | reverse complement strand
GGATTTCTTCATTGATTGGAGCCTTCCCTAGAACAAGATGTGCCACTTGGGTCTCCGGATCCGCTAGATGGCTAAAAAGGTTTGGGCATGCAGTGCTTGAATCTCGTGTTCCTGATCATAAGAAAGTTGAGTTAATCGCAGACATGATCAGAAACAAGGAGGTCTCTCGGGATAGGTGTGTCACAGGGAGAATCAGAGATGGTGGTAATATACGTCTGATCCCATCCAAGCTGTTAGCAGCCAAGACCATCTCTATAATGGATGGATGGCTCTGATACGTTTACGTATTGGAACATTTTATCTCTCTTATAGAATGGCTGTTTCAGGAAGGATTGACAGCAGATATAGACGCCCTGTCTCTTCTGCGGTGGCGGAAGAGAGAGAGCGTTTCATCTCTTGTGGGTATGTCCTAGATGGGTTCTACAAAGAGAAGAAGCATTTAGTTGAATAAGGTCAGAGGACAATATTGTGCTACGAGCCTTATCTGCTAGCATTTTAAATCCACCAGAAGACAATCCAAGTCTTCTGGTGGTACTCTTAGGTGGAGAGTTGGAGCTACTGGTCTGCAACAATTAAAGGTAATTGTGGCTACGGCCACTTACCTAAAGTCCGTAATAAATTTGAGAAATAGTGTGTTAAACGAATATATAGAAAGCCACAGTAATCGATTCTGAACGTGGCCAGGGAACCAATTAGTATATATCTAAAACATTAATTTCAAAATATGTTATGTACCTCCAAGAACCAAAGCTCCCGGACCTGGAGAAGATTTATTATATATCCTCCCCCGAGAAAGTGATATATCAGATTAGGAGTTGAGTAGGAGTGTAAAAAATTTGTTGACATAGTAATATAAGTAATAATAATAATCTATTTTAAATAAATTTTTTTAAAAAAAACACAGATGGAATATTGTTATAAAAGTATAAATAACAGTTATATGTTATAATATATTTTTTCATTTAAAGAAATTTTATTTATTATTTTTAATATATTTATATTTAATCTTATAGTATTCCATCAATGTTTAATTTAAAATATTTTATAATAATTAACTTATATCACCATAATACTATTACTTTATTATATTATCATATATCAAATATTATCATTAACTTTCTTTATTATAATGCTTATCTTTTATTTCTTCTTTCATAAACCATGATTCTTTGGGTTCTAAAGAGCCTGTAAATTTATTGGTAATATTTCCTATGTATATTTTTACATTTTTAAATGTATCTGCTATGGATCTAGTATAACTTACCTTTATAGGTAATTTAGATTCTTTATTTGTATTATGTATTATAGATGTATTCTTCGTTTCATTTATGGTATTTTTACTGATATTAATATTTATTTCCTTATTTAATTTATTTTTTTCGTCTGCTTTTTCTTTGTTCATTCTATTTCTTTCTTCTCTTATTTCTTTTTCTTTGTTCGTTTTATTTCTCTCTTCTTGTATCTCCTTTCCTTTATTCATTACGTTCTTTTCTCCTGTTATTTCCTTTTCTCTACTCGTTTTATTCTTTTCTCCTGTTACTTCCTTTTCTCTACTCATTTTATTTCTCTCTTCCATCCTTCTTCTACTCTCTTCTATATTCCATCCTTTTATTTCTTCGGTTAGTTTCCCCTGTCCTACTAATGCTGATTCTCTTTTTATATTTCTTTTTTTATCTTTTCCTTTTTTCTTTCCTTTCCTAGTCTTTTCATCATCATCAAATTTTTTTACTAATGAATATTTTTCTTCTTCATTCCCATTAACTCTTATTCCTCTTTCTTCCAATCTATGACTATCTCTTGTTTTACTACTAAGTATTTCTTTTTCTATTTTTAAAGCTTCATCCAAATTTTTCTTATAATATTCAGCATTCTTATCTAATACCTCAGTATACAGGCTTTCATCAAAATGTGGTTTAACACCAAATAATTTTTCATTAGCTTCGAATTGATTCCAATTTCTAGCAGAACCTTCTAATATTTCTATATCACCGTCAAACCGCATACTCTTCCAATCTTTTTCTTTCTTATCTTTTTTCACCATTTCTTTATCAGTAACAATATCATTTACACCTTCAATAGATTTATTAATATTGCTATAATCTTCCGGTTTATTAATATCACCATTAATCTCTTCTATTTCCACAATATCAGATCTTTTTATCCATATCTTATATTTTATACTCATATCATTATCAATACAACAATTATCTAATATTAAATTATCATCTTCCATACCTAAAAGATTACCTACAAATGTTTTATTGTTGGTGGTAGTTATTTCAACTAAAAAATTCATGAGGGTAGAAAGAAGAAGTAAATATTTTATATAAGAATAAAATACTAAAAGAATGATAGAATAAGAGAATAGTAGAGTGATGTAATAATATAATAATATAATAAGAAAATGATAGGGTATAATTATATAACGTTATAATTATCATATATAGAATATATGTTTATATCTCATTTATTTATACAATGAATTGTTACTATTTTATTTATTATCTTTGTATTATAATTTATGATAGTTATATATATTTATTATATTTTAAATAATTTTATTTCTTAGTCTCGTTATATCTCACTTTGTATATTTCATTATTCTATATAATATTATGTTTATCATATCTTTTATATTATTTTATATAATTTTGATAATTAGTAGATGTTTGATGTAATACGATATTATTAAATATTTCTATTATAAATAAAATCGTAATTAAATAGAATATAAATATTTAATTCTATAAATTTCAATAATAATATTATTATTGGTATTATTTTTTTTAAATTGTTGTATATGTTTTTGAAGATGAATTGAAATGAATGGTAAAATTGAAGGAACGTTGATATGTAGAAGTTTATGAGTTGGTGAGAATAAAAAATATAAGAAAATCGATAATTAAAAAATAAAAGTAATAAATATGTTTTTTAAAAAATATCTGGGCAATAAATTATTTTTTAATTATAAAAAAGTACAATATTTTTTTAAATAATATTTTTTCATTCTTGGAAATACTAAAATTATTTAAAATGAGAGAATTGAAAAAATATCATATGTAAATGGAATCAATATAATAATGATGATTGTTATTTTATTAAAATAGCAAAATATAATATATGCTATATTTTCTATTTAAAAATTTAAGAAACGAATAGATAAGATATGTCTTTCACAGAGAAATGTTTAAATAAATAACTTTTGAAAAATATATAATATTTTGATAATAAACGGTTTGGATTCTACCATTGATTATCATTATATAACAGTATTTACTTAACCATGAAATGATATGATATTAAAATTTAAATGTTGAAATAATATATATTATGTATTACGTATTATTTGGCAAATTTTTCTTTATTATTGCTACGTTCTGGTTCCATTTTCATTCGTTGGGAATAATAACTATGAATAATAATGAATATTATTAACTAAGACATTATTAATTAAAAATATTCGATAATAAAAAAGAATGAATAATTTTCAATATATTTTTTATTTTCAGAATGTATGTTATATCTCCATCATATATTTATAACTTTTCTAATTCAAAAAATATCATATAAGAATAGCTATTGGAAAGATATAATGATGGATTGCAATCGTTTATTCCATGATCATTGTAATAATATCATTCATCTTCCCTCTCATTATTATAACGTCATTCTCTATATTCATACTTCCAATATTTAAATAAAATATTAAAGATCTGAATGTATATTTTATATTTATATGGTTAAAACTGTTTTGTAAACCGTTCCAGTCATTGAGAGAGTGTTTTGAAAAGATTCCTCAAAAATTAAAAAAAAATATATTTTTGTTGGTGTATTTGTATTAATTATTGTTAAATTTTTAATTTGTAAGATTCAAAATAAATATTTATCTTTATCTTAACACAATATATTTTTCTTGAATAAAAAAAATATCAAAGTTATATAATTTAAACAAAGTAATATATTTTTTTACATATTCATATTATAAATAAATTATATGTTCATTTAAATTCTATAAAAAAATAATATAGTAATTTTTAAATAAAGACTATAAAATAATTATATATTATTTTCTTGGTTGCATATAATTAATATAATATTATTATCATATATTATCATTATCATTATCTTATACACCATTATATCATCATTGCTATAACCATTATCTTATACACCATTATCTCATATCAGTATATCATAATATTATTATCATATTATTTATCCCATGTATAAAATAAGAACAAAAGATAAAGTGATAATACCTATAGATATGAATGTAATAGAAAGATGTACATTACTTCAATTAATTATAAAAAATACTATAGTAGAAGAATATATAGATATATATGTAGATTCTTCTATATTTAAAATTATTATTGATTTTATGAATAAAAATAAAAGTATGCTCTGTGAGCCCTATGATTCTTTAGAAATATTATTTTTAAGAGAAGATGAAGATTTTATAAGAAATTATTCTACTGATATTATAATTCAGATAATCAATGGATGTAATTATTTGCAATATTTTTTTATGATGGAGGTAGGATGTAAGTGTTTGGCAGATAGGTTAAAAAATACAGATGCAGGTAGATATGTGGATGTTGGGAAAGAAGTGAAGGAGGATGAAGAGTTTGATTGGATATCATCTTCTTATAGTGATGATTTTTAAATAAAATATATTCTAAATATTTTTTTGTAATATATTTTATTTTTATATTTTAATAATATTTTTTATAATATATTTTAATAGTAAATGAGGAAGTTTAAGAAGAATTAATATGAAATAAAAATAATTAAAATATATTTCACGTATAATATTGTTTAAGATTACAAATAAAAATTATTTCTGAGTAATATTTTAATAAAAAATAAAATAGAAAATAGTCTTACCTTTTAATTAACGATATCTTCTCAATGACTGAGTATTTCTATTTCTCCATGCTGCTCTCTTAGATCCACCTTTAGTTTGATTATATCTTATTCCCTTTCCTAATCCTCTGCTTGTCTTTGTTCCATTTGTTAATCCTCTTGCTTCTCTGTGTTTCATGACTGGTTTACATAACCAATTTATCTTCTTATCGTTTTTGATTCTATCACAATATGGATCTACCATGATAACTTCAAAATATTTGTATACTCTATCCTGACCTACCCAATAAGAATTGAATACTCTCATATTAGAACATTTTCTTCCTACTCTAATTTCTGCAAAAGCTTGTAATCTTTTTGCTGGTTTTCTTTGGTATACACCTGATTTACTAGGCTTACCATGAGTATTACCCTTTAGTACTTTTTTAGGACGTGCTCCTCTACGTACTCTTGCTCTAAAAATGCACATTCCAGGAATATTTCTATATCCGAGCATTCTTGCTTTGTCAAGATATGTAGGACCAGATGCACGATGAATAGCAGTATTTTGACGATATTCCCAACATCTAACACGTAATAAATAACGCATGACACTTGATTGTTTATCTCTTCTGATTTCTTTGAGATATTGTAAATAACCCATGGGTAAGAAATAAAAAATAATTTTTTAAAAATAAAATATAAAATATAAAAAATATTATTTTTATTATATCATTATTATCTAGTAGCCATTGTTGTACGTGTAATATATGAAGAGTAGAAGAAATATTATATTAACCTTATTTAAACAAAGATGTGATGGTTTGGATTTAAAAGAAAATAATAAATAAAATATAATATTTTTTTCAATGGCTTTATTTAATACAGCATCTAAAATTTTTATTTGTATAATTTCAAATGTTTATTATAAGATAGAATATATTTTATTTCATTATAGCATTATATTTAATGTATTATTATATTATTATTATACTCTTTATATTTAATGTATTATTCTATCATTATATTACTCTTCATCCTATCACTTTATCATTATTATACTCATTTTATCGTTTTATCATTGTTATCTTTTTGTTCTATCACATATAAATAATTATTTTCAAAAATATAAGAATTTACATTACATTTATAATTGGCTGCATCCAATGCTATTTCTATTATTCCTGCTATTATGCCATCCAAACATTTAAACTTCTCTTTTATTTCATTTTTAAAAAATATATTGTTTTTTTCTTTAATGATATAAATATTTTCTGCTTCTGTACTTTTTTCTACGCTTCTTCTACATTCATATATCTTAGGTAGTAAATTGGATGTAATATTTATTAGAGCTTCTGATATAGAAGCGTGTATATTTTCTATTTGATAAATTTCTAGTAGTTTAAGACCTATTTCTTTACCGATGTCTTTTAATGTGGATTCTATATTGTCTTTGGGTATGCTGGATATAAAATACGGAAGAAGTTCAGACATTTAAAGGGTAATTGTAATAATAAGATAATAATAATGATCATGTGTTATATAAGATGAGAATAATACAGATATATAAGATAAGATGATAGTAATTGTGTGTTATATATGAGAATAATACTGATATAAGAGAAAAATAATGGAATATATTTATTTCAACATCTATGTTTGAATATAAAAATTATTATTATAAACATTAAAATATAATGATTCAGATTGTAATAATCAATTATAGTTTTAGATTATTACATAGTTATTGTACCAATATAATAATGTATGAGGTAATTATTGGTTATGATAAAATAAATATATGTTGAAAATTATAAAAGATTTTATGTTTAAATTATTTTATGGAAGAAAGAAGAGGAATCAAAAATATTTTAAAAATAAAAATTATTAATTAATTTTAAAATATATTATATATATTATATATATTTTTTAATGAGACTTTTATTTACAGAAGTTTCTGACCTATTATGATCTATGACTTTTAATTCTTAAAATGCATTTAAACTTGTATTAATTGTTTTTTCTACGGATATGCATTAATCATATTCTATTTTATGTTTCAGAGTGTTAGGGATTTGTGTATGATGTAATCATTATTCTATTATCCTTAATAGGATTCTAATATCTTTCTTGACATAGTAATATAACTTCACAAATTAATACAGGGATTGCAACCACAACAACTAAACACTGCTTCAATCCGTTAATGGACCAACATACAAGATGTAGCTAATGTTACGCTATCGAACTTTCACTCACTCAACAACTTTCTTTTTCTCTTCCCCTCTATTTTTGTTCTGAAAAATTTTTTATGTGAGGGATTCGAACTCGCCAGACTGAGATTTGGTTACCACCCACGACCACTGAACCAAGCAAGGTTTTTCGTAAAAAGAAGAAAAGTTTTTTACCCATACAAATAAATAAATAAAAGGAAGTCTACTATTTAAAGTAAATTAAATAAGAATCCTGATACTAAGGTTCTAATTGAAAATAAATATAAATGTTATTTAAACACGGTATCATAACAAATACTCCTAAGAACATTAGGTAATTTAAAAAAAATTTGAAAATATTTAAGATATTTTTATTCCATTTTATTTTCTGAATTTGATACAATTGCCCAGTATCCTCCCTTTCCTGGAGTATTTGGAGGTCTTGGTATTTTTTTAAAATTCTTATTTAGAGAAAGATTATGCCGTATAGAATTTTGCCATACTGGATCTGTATTCATGTAATATGGATATGTTTCTTTGATGTATGTGTATATTTGTGATAATGTCATTTTGTTATCTGCACTAGATTTCAATGCTTGTGTTATTAGTTGTGCATAAGAAAGTTGTGGTTTTTCATATGCACATTCTTCACCCACTGTTTCTTGGCAATATATGAGCTTAGGATCCATTACTGGAATATTCGTTTGTATTTTATACCTGGATAAATCTAATATATCAAAGATATCTCTTTTTGGTGAATTTCTTTTCTTCAAAAAATCAAAATCCATATGATCTGTAAAAAAATTATTCATCGGATCAGTATTCTGTGTATTTGATATTTTACAATTCTTTGTAATTTCTATAAATTTACTACCAATCTCCTTTGGTATTGAACCTGTAGGAGTTACTTCTATCTCATTGAATATATTCTTCTCTGGATTATATTCTTTTCTTATATCTGAATATACAGGATGTGTTTCTAAGTGGTTTGCATTCTTATAATAATCCATTGGCGTGCCCATAAAAGATATACGATTTTCTAATTGGAGATGTTTCATATGAGTGTATGGTTTCTTATTTTTTGATATTTTACAGAAATTTTCATTAGCGAGTATTCTCTTATCATAATTATTCTGATCTTCTCTTTGAATGAAGAAGTGGCTTTTCTCTTTAAAACTATTAGCATAATATTCCTGATTTACCCTCATTTCTTTATTTGATTGTTTCACTTTAATATAATCATTTTTGATATCAATATCACTTCTAGAATCTATTTTTTCAAATTTACCATTTTCAGAATATAAACCATACCTACATTCTCCCATACCACCAATTTCATCTTTATTTTCAAAAACAACATTATCATTATACCATTCATATTCCTTTTCATCGCCTAACACATATTTTTCCTCAGGATTACACATCTTCAATCTTTTTGACTCCAAAGTACAACTATCCTCACCACCATATTTAAACATCTTCCGACATCTATTGTCATCATTCCTACCTTTCTGTTCCACATCTACAACTCTTTCTCTTACCAACATTTTTATATCAGAAATATACTCATTTCTATTCGTATTATTTATATCAGAAATATAATCATGTCTATTTGTATTATTTATATCTGAAATATACTCATTTCTATCTATATTACATTCCATTCTACCATATATATTTTTTACATGAGAACTTAACATTTTAGGATCCATACTCTGATTTTTAATTTCTTTTTTAATAGATGCAATATCACTTTTTTAGGATAATTTTTTTGTAATCAAAAAAAAATGTAAATACATGAAAATAAAAAATAAAAAGATATTAGAGAATATAATACAAACAATATTTTTTATTATAAAAATTTTATATATCAATCATATTCAAAAGATAAGGTAATTTTTTTGAAGTGATAAAAAATATTTTAATGTAACAAAATTATACTAATAATAAAATAGTTTAATAACTATAATAAAAATAGTTTAAATAATTTAATAAAGATTTAATAATTCTATTAAATTAAAATATTTTTTATAATTATAATTTAATAGAATTATTAAAAAGTAAATTAAATGAAAAATATCAAAATTCCTTAATGACAGTTTTTTATAAAATATAATGTATATAATATTTTAAGGTACTAAGACATATTAATGTAATTTGATATAAAATATTATTCTATTATTCTATATTTTTATTAAATTATTAATATAATATTAAATTAGTATAACCTATTAGTAGTATTCTATTAAACTATTAATATAATATTAAATTATTATTCTATTACTCTATTAAATTATTAAACTATTATCATGCTATTAAATTATTATTTTATACTTTTTATAAAATATATTATAATATTTCTTTTTTATAATGATTTTTTCTTATACTTCAAAAAAATTTTAAATTGAAAAAAATTATATATTGTATAATTACACGAATATAAATATTATATTGAATATTTTCTATCTCCTTAAAGATATCTTTTTTAAAAAATAAAAAATGTCATTTCCATTTGAAATTTTAGACAGAAAAAAATTATTAAAATTGATCAGAATAATTATTATTTTATTATAGGTGTGGAAATATATTTTATTGGAATAATACAATTTGTTGTAATTTTTATTTACAGGTTTTTATTAGTTATAGAAAATTATAGTTCCTGTATTTACTTGTTTTAAAAAAGTTATTTTTATATTTTTTTAAAATTAAGAATATATTTAAGATAGCGTAGAGCTATATTTTGAAAATAAAAAAAAGAATTTATATAATCTTTTTCATTTCTCTCAATCTATTTATTAAGTTTAATATAAGAAATTAGGATATTATTATTATTTAATTGTTATTTTCCTAACTTTTCTATTCAATTATACTAGGTTGTTATTGTTCAATTGTATTTTATATTTTTATAGTCATAAGTTTAGTTAGCTTTTTATAAGTTTAATTAAAAATATTCTGATTCGTAGAAAATTCTTCTAAAAGAAAGTTAGAAATTCTTTTCATATTCTTTATAATCTAATAAAAGCTAATAAAATAAACTTTATCACAATTATTTATTTACATTATTTATATTCATTATTAAGGTTTTTATAAAATATCTATGGCTAAAAATGTTTTACTATTTAATATTCGATGCTGAAAACAACATATTCAATTTTTACAATAGATTTTGTTTTGAAATAATTCTTTTTATTTAATAATAAAACATATTAAAATTTTTTTGTATTGTAATATAATATAGGAATATCAATTTATAATAGAAATTCAATTATAAATACTATTAAATAAATATTTTGGTTATCATTTAATTAGTTCAAATATTATTCGCTACATATTCCCATTCCATTATTCCGAGATAAAAGGCTTCCTTTGATATAAATATTAAGCAATCTTTCTTTCTAGAAAAATACTCCGGAAGTATGACCACTTTAAATAAATGATTCAAACAACGAGTCTTTAGAAGATAAAGATCCCTTAATATCTTTACATTAGGATCTCCATCCTTACTGATTTTTGAGTCTAATAGTTGTAAAACTTTAGTAATAAGTGGTTCTCCTCCTCGGATAAAAAAATAATAAAATTTTAAATATTCCTATTTATAAAATATGATATCTTAAGTTGTTTCCAAATTGATATTTTATGGTTTAAATATTTTCATTAATAATAATACTTTAGTTTTTTAGAGTATAAATCTAAAACAAGCCTGGTCTATTTCTTCTATATATATTAATATTCATCTCTTTAAAATTCAATATCTATGATTTTTAAACTTTATATAAAATATACTTATATAAGGAATTGACAGAGTATGATACTTTTATATTAATCTTTATTTATTTTCACTCGTGAACCATGGAAAATTCCTAATTTATATAAATTTTGTTTAATTAATCAATAATCTTTACTCAAACAAATATTATAATTCATCAACCAATTATATATTATAATAACCAAATCATATAAAAATATATTTAAATAACATTATTTCCTTACAGAAGTTAAAAGAATATATTACATATACTATATATATACTTTTTATGATTTTTTTATTTTTTCTTTGTTATAATTCATTTTAATATATCTTTGTTATGATTACTATGTTCTTAATCTTAAAATATCTTTTTCTTTTTTATATGAAATTTTTAAGGATAAAATTATTTTAAATGCAAATTAACCCCAAATGTCTGCATTATTTAATTTTAATTCCTTATTCCGTTTACTTATTCTTATTATATGCACCACAACATATATTCGTAAATTATTTCCATCGATGTTATCTAAACAAAATAAAGGAGTATATTCTTTTTTTTATAAAACATCGGTAATAGGAGAGAGGTTATCACCGTATATAAGTTTAATGGCAATGTATATATCTATGAAAATGTTAAAATCTATAATCTTCTAAATAATTGGATAAAATAATGATATATGTTAATTGGGTAATAGGATCATAAGATAATTGGATGATAGATGGATGATAGGTAGATAATAAATGGAATAATAATTGGATAATAGATTTTCTTCTCTTATACAGGAAAATAATAGTATAGAAAATAATATAATGATATCATTGTACATTTTAAAATAATAGAAATAAATTTTATTAAAAAATATTTTATTGGTTATTTTATGTTTTAAATATTTTTGTAAAAATTTTATTATGTTTAACAAAATAAATAATCTGATAAAGGATGCTGTTAATGAATTAGAAGATTTTAACAACAATAAAGATAATGATTCTATTATAGATGATAATGATCATTATAAATGTAATAAAGATAAAGATGTTATTGTTGAAGATAATGATCATTATAAATGTAATAAGAATAAAGATTCTATTATAGAAGATAATCATTCTAAATTATCTAAATCACAAGCACATCTTAAAAAACAATTTAAAGAAAATATTACAGATTATTTTCTATGGAATGAAAATGAATTTATTCTTTCAGAATACCAAATAAAATTTAAAGAAAAAAAAGATAAAAAAATAATAAAAAAAATGAAAGAGGCTATAGAAGGTGATATTTTCAGTATAAAAAAATCTGCTAGAATATTAACGGTAATGGATATAAAAATATTTAAAAAAGTAGAACCTATGGAACTTATAGAATATAATGGATATGTAAAAGATGATATTAAAAATGATACTAAAAATGATACTAAAAATGATACTAAAAATAATCTTTTGCTTATAAAATTAAAAAATAAGAAATTAAGCCAATTAACCTCTTCGTTCATAAAAAAAGATAAAAATCAGTTTAATTTTTTTTATATGTTAATAAAACAATTAAAAAAATATAAAAATTATAATTCTATAAATTCTATTCTCTTAGGAATAAAAAGTAATAAATTAAATAATACACAGTTAAGAAAAATTAATAAAATAACAAAAGAACTACAAAATATAAATTATATAGAATATTACAAAGAACGTAATAAGAATGATAGAAATAATAGAAATGATAATAAAAATAGTAAAAATGATAATGTCAATAAGAATCATAATGATAATAAGAATGATAATTCTTTAACTACCAACAATTATATATTTATACCACCAATAGAAATTATTTTAAACGATATAATAGCATCCAATAGAAATGAAAATAATAAAATAGCATCAAAAAGATTTTATTTTTTAGTAGAATTTTTTATACAGCTACAGCATCAAGAATTTAAATATAAAAATAATAAATTGGAATTTTTATGGTTGTATCAAATGTATAATACAGATGCTAATATAAATATAGATGATAAAAAAGAAATAAAAGATTTGTATTTGTTATTGTAAATAAAATATTATAACTTTATTTGTATATTCTACTATCTTTTTATTTTTTATTATTTAGATGTATTTTTTTTCTTAATAATTCTTTAAGCGTTTTCATTTTCTAATCTTTCCATTTTCTTCTTTGAATTTAATCAATTATAATTAAAATAATTTATTTCTAAAATATTGGTAATAACATTTTATTTTTATTTTTCATAAGAATACGAGTAAACCTTTATATTTATTTGTAATTAATTGATATTATTATTATTCATTATTTATTATTTAATTTGTAGATGATAACTTTTCCATCATCTCCTCCCGTGACTAATAATTCATTATAACTATTTATTTCATTGATATCTTCTGTCCCTTCATTTTCTTTAATTTCTATTATTTGTAAATCAAAATCTAAAAGTAAAATATTATTTCTATTGGAAATAATGGCTATGTAATCTTTTATTCTGGTTATTGAATAAATAGGATAATACGATAATATTTCTTTCTTTTCTAAAATGTATATGCCTTTATCATTCATTGTATATTTTGATATTGTACCGTTTTCTTCTGCTGTAAAAATATTTTTGTCTGTCACTACTATACTCCATATGGTACTTTGTAATTCTATTGATTGTATTAATTCTAATCCACTTTCTATTATATAAATTTTTAGAGTGTTATCATAACTGTATGTATATATTTTATTTTTATGAAATTTTACTCCTTTAATATCCTGATGGTGATCCTCAACAATGGAGTCTATTTCAAAAGAATTGTTATTATTAACACAAAGCCATAATGTTTTTCCACGAGTGGGTAATCCTATATATTTTTTATCCGGACTCATTGCTAGACTTTTGATTTCTGTCTCTGGTCCTTCTATTATATCTAAATATTCATTATTGTGGAATATTGTTGCGGTACCGTCATATGATGCACAACCATAAAAATCGTCTTGAATAAATGATGAACGAATGGATTTTTGATGTTGACATTCTATTTTAATATTATCTTTATCTTCGTGATAAAATATTTTATAGAAATTTTTTGATGTTCCTCCCGTAAGAAGAAATTCTTCGTTAATGGATACTGTGTATATTTTTTCATTGAGAGTTATTTCTTTTAAAATTTCTATTGTGTCTTTCATTTTGTGTTATGGCTTAAAAAATAAAAAAAATAAATTGTGTATTTTTCAAAACTTTATTTTTGTAAATTTTTTGTGTGTGGTTTTCACTTCTTAAAAAATAAAATTTATAAAAAAAGATTTATTGCATTTTTCATCAAAAGAAAATAAAATTTATAAAAAAGATTTATTAAAGTTTAAAAACATTTTTTATCTTTTTCGTTTTCTTATATCTTTTTTCATTCTTTTATCTACGACTTTTATTCTACCATTCTGTTTCTGTAAATTCTTTCCTTTCCTCTGTACAACCAATTTTTTCTGCTTTTTTTGTTTTTTCATGCCTATTCTAAGAGGTCGTTCAACTACTTTATCTTCATTTTCCATTTGCGTGTTAAATTTTAAAGCCCTTTTCATCTTTCTTCCCATGACTTCGATTTGTTTCTTTGGAACCTTCTTAAATAGTTCTGGATTACATTCATCATTAAATAATGTCGATTTCTTTTTATTTTCTTTCTCTTCTTCTTTATAAAAGTCGGGTAAATTTTTATAATCTTCTTTCGACAAAGTATATCTACCCACAGTATTCTCTTTAAAAGAAACAGGATCTTCTTTTAATTCTGCCAAGCATTTTTTATCATCAGAAGAAATATCAAAGCTTTCACTATCAGATTCTTCAAGTTCACTATTATTTTCTTCTTTAAATTCTATTTCTTCCTCTACGTCATTTATATTTTCTTCATCTTCTGTTTCAGCAGAATCTTCTTCAAAGATTTTAGAACGTGCCATCCTCAACATTTTATATTCTTTTTCTTTCTTTTCATCTCTTTCCTTCTTTTTTAAAATATTTTCTATCTTTTTTAATTTATTTTCCGTTGAGACAACAACTTTCTTGTCTTCTACTTTTGTTTGCGTATCTATTCTTTTAATAACTTTATCTCTCTTTCGCAATATTTTTTTAATATCTGTATCACAGATAGCCTGGCAGTCTTTGAGAAGTATTCTTGTTTCTTCATCAAAAACATCGAAATAAATTTTATGTTCTTCTGTAAATGTTATAGAAGAATTATTTTTTATCAACTGAATAGGATTGGCAGAAAATAATAATTCGTCGAACGTTAGTTTTTTATATGTTTTTTCATTCTCATCTATAGTATCGCTGTTTAATATTTTATTAGAATCAAAAAACGATTCATCTATTTTATCCAATTTTTTAAATCCACCACAAAATATAAATATCTCTGCGGATTCTGAACGAGAGCTTAATGGCTTAGTAGATTCAACTTTATCAAATAATTGATTAAATACATAAAGAAGAGAAAGATAATCTTTCGATCTAAAAACTTTTGTAAGAAATACACCACCAGGAATAAGAAGTTTAGTAGCTAATTTAAGTGCATTCAAAGCCAGATCATTTTGCACATATGCATCCTTCTCCCAATTGGAACCCACATTGGGTGCACCATCGTGTAATATCACATCAATTTTATTATTCCCAAAAAACTGTTTTATATCTCTATAACAACTTTCTGTTGTAATATCACCCACGATAGATTTAGAAATAGGAAGTGAACGTATTGGATGTAAATCCACACCAAGTATCATTGGCTGACTATTTCTTGGACTTTTTATTTCTTTTTCTGCTACTTGCATCCAACCACCGGGCGCGGCACAAAGATCAAGAAGTGTTGTACAATTTTCAAGAAAATGAAACTTTTCATTAAGTTGAAATAATTTATATGCACTACGAGAACGGAATCCATGTTCTTTTGCCATGTGATAATATTTGTCTAAACGATTTTTTCCAAGTTTTTTTCTTCCCATGGGGAAAAAATGGAATATTTTATTTTTCAATACGTAGAAAGGAAAAGTTTTTAAGAAAAATAATTATTGAAAAATTTTTAATTGAAATAATAAATTTAATGGAAATTCAAAAGTTTTTTTAAAATAATTTTTATTTTAATATTTTTTACTTGCAAGAAAAGTTAATAGCCTCTAATAAAGAATATAAAGCTTATTCAAATAATACTTTGATTATGCAATATTAATGTATACAATGGTAGTGATATATATTAGTCATTTAAAACATTCATTTGCTTATATTTTCATGGTGGATAATCGAATGAAAATAAAAATTATTACAAATTATAAAAATAAGAATTCTAAATCTTCTTCAGATAATCGTTCCAAGGCCCTGTAATCATTCTCAATTGCAGAATCAAACAAAGCCTTCTTTTTCTTTTGCAACTCTACAATTCTAGATTCTATGGAATCTTGCACTATAATTTTTATTATCCTTATAACTCTGTGTTGGCCTATTCTATGTATTCTATCCATGGCTTGTTCTTCTACTGCTGGATTCCACCATGGATCCATAATAAATACGCGTGTAGCGGATGTGAGATTAAGAGCTATTCCACCTGCCTTTAATGATATTAAAAATATCGTGATTTTGGGATCTGAATTAAATACTTCTTGTGCTACCTTTCTTGCATTTATATTCATATTTCCATAAATTTTTACACAGCGGAATCCTGCTCTTTCTAATCTCCAACGTAAAATTTCGAGAAAATTCACAAATTGTGAAAATATGATATTTTTGCTGGTAAAATGTTTGTTATCACTTTGTAGATGTTCTAAGAGTCTTTCTATTTTAGTGGAACTATTCCAATTTCTCGTATTTATTATAGAATCTATTTTCCCCATTTCATATGTTTGGTTAAAATCTATTGTAAGTTTCACTTTACAAACAGGACATCTATTGGATTCGAGAATAAATGCTTTAGCTTCTTCTCGACAAAAAATATGTTTACATTCTGATATTATAGGATCACTAGCCTCTTCATTACAATAGCCACAGATAGGATTGTAATTTGTAGATAATGCCAGATATGGATGATTTGCTGCCATACGCATTTTTTGTAAAAGAGCGAAAATATTTATATAATGATGTTTTACTTCACCTTTGGTGGCATACGTATCAAATTCTCTCTTGGAAGAGGAATATAAACTTTGATAAAAATCTTTTTCTTCTTCATTGAAATAACATCTATCTGTAAAAATAGCTTTGGAAGGCATAGATAATTCCTCTTCTAACTCAACTTTTGTTCTTCGAAGTATTATTGCTTTTGTTATTGAACCCATTTTTCCAAATATTTTTTCGCCTAACTCTGTATATCCGAAATCTTTTATAGGTGTTGAAATATTCCTGTTCCACCAGCTGAAGTGTTGAGATGAAAAATGGCCACAGGAACAAAATCCTCTAAAACCCGAATTCTTATTAAGCCATGTCTTGGATTTACAGTTGCATTTCTTACAAAAATAGAAACTGTGTGGATCTAACTGTAGGAATCTTACAAGTGAGTATAAATCGCTCACACGGTTTTGAACCGGCGTTCCAGTAAGCCCCCATCTTTTTTCTGCACTGATTTTCTGGATGGCTGTGCAAGTAGAAGATTTAGAATCTTTTATTGAATGTGCTTCATCTATAATTATTCTATAAAAATTACAATCAAATAATGGGCCTTTTCTTCTATAATCAGATTCTACTTTACCGTATGTAGTTAACACAATAGAATTATCATATAAATTATTCAAAACTGCATTCGCACCATAATATTTAATTGTTTGGACATTTTTTGTGTGATTTTCTATTTCTGATATCCACTGGTTTAAAGCAATTGCTGGTGTTACAATCAATGTTTTTCTATGATCAGAACTTAAAATCATGGCGATAGATTGAATAGTTTTACCAAGACCCATTTCATCAGCTAATATCCCACCATTGGTTGAAGAATGCTCTCTCATCGCCATCCAACACACCCCGTATTTTTGAAATGGCAGAAGTTCGGTTTTTAAATCTACTGATATTTTTATTGGTTTTATCTCTTCAAAAAAATCATAAGCATTTATCTCCGGATGAAGTTCTAAAAGTTTATCTTCTTCGTCTAATTTACGCTTCATTTTTTTCTGTTCAAGAGAAGTAAGAGGACGTGGTTTTATTTTCTTTGTTGAATATTTTTTAAAAATTGATATATCTTTACGTACATCGTGCATATTTTGGAGGATAGAAATATGAAAATATTTTTATAATTCCATAATTGTTATTTAAATAAATAAATAGATAATAAACCAATTTATTTGATAAGAACACGTCTTATTTTAAAGCAATAAATTACAAATATGTCAATATCGCTAAAAAAAGTAAATTTTGAAAAATAAAAATTTTCAATAAAAATCTATAAAAATATTTTTTTTCTTCCCCCCTCATGTTGGCTGCGTTGCAGTTCTCTTTATAGTCAAATTGTGTTCAAGGCCAACATACATCTACGAATCTACTTTGATTCATACATTTTAACATAAATAAAATTTTAATTTTAAAAAAAAATTTAGTTATCTTTCATAGCCACAATTCTAACCAACTCTGCTATCAATTGATCCTTATCATTTAATATCCCATCCAATTCTCTTATCTTCTGTTCAGTTTCCTCTTGCAATACCTTTTCCAATATTTCTATCTTTTTTTCTTCGGCTACTTGTAATTCCTGTAAATATTTTTCTTCTTCTTGTACACGCAATCTTACAGTATTTTCTGCATCTTCCTGAGCTTTAGAAAGAAGAAGGTCTCTGTCCTTTTTTGCATCTTCAACCATTTTTACTGCCTTTTGTTCAGTTTCCATAAGTTTTTTAACACTATCCATTTTTCAAGTTAGGGGAAAGAGTTTTCTTTTAACTTGAAACAAAAATATCAGTTTTTCAAATTGATTTAAAAAAAATATTTTCTTTTCTGTAATAAAATTATGGCAGGAATTTTGTTAAGAATTAATTATTATTTTTTTATTTTTGGATCGTATTTATTATTATTTCATTTTTAAAAACAAAAGGCCATTCTCTGCTTATATTAAAAAATAATTATATAATTATTTTAATCAAAGGTTTTTCATCAATTAAAATAAAAAAATTAATACTTTTGAAATAACATTTTAATGATAATCAAAAGAATTTATGAGGTTGTAACATATTATAAAATATGACTGTTAATTTTTTAAAATACAAATAATTTGTATTAATTGGGTTGACTACATATATGGATTGGTATCATTTTATTTTATACTCCAAAACATTAGGGATTTGCAACATGATGTACTCATTATCTTATTAACATTAATAAGATTCTAATCTTCTCTTGGTATAATATTGGGTAAATCATAAATCGATACAAAGATTGTATCACATATTATTGCTTTAATCCAATAATCAGTTCATCTTATAAAGAAAAAATTAAGTTACATTGTGGAATCCCCACTAATTTAGTCATCTCTTTTCTTTTATTCTATCTTTATTTATATGTTTTTTGAGAATTTTCTAGATAAGGTATCTGAAACTGCTAGACCTAGAATTTGGTTATCATTTTATGCATAATAAAACAAGTAGATTTAAAATTCTGAAGAGTTTAGAGTATTATTGGTAATATAATAGAAAATTCAATCGAAAAAAAAACAATTAAAAATTTGTTGTTTAAAATTAATTAAAAAAATTCAGAGAATTTCATCTTTCAATTTGGTTGAGAATATAACATTTCTTTGTATATTATTTTTAGAAAAAAATAAATATTACATAGTATTCATAAGACATTTTATTTTTATATTAAATTTCCCAATAACTATCAGAGTAAACGAAATAACAATATTTAAAATTATTTCTATTACAATTTCCAGTTAAATATTTTATCAGTCTCGATAACCTCTTTTAAAATCTCTATCATCTCTTCTGTCGTATCTTCTATCCTCTCTTTTATAATAATCCCTATCATCTCTCCTATCATATCTTTTATCTTCCCATCTTCTATGATCTCTATCATCCCTTCTATCATAATCTCTGTTATAATATCTACTTCTTCTATCATATTCTTTATCATTTCTATTTTTCTCACTCCTATAATCTTTAAATTCTTCTCTTATATTTTTTTGTTTTGCACAATATAATTTCCATGTAACTTCATCGAATCCATAATTAAAATAATCTGTGATATCTGCACCTGGTTTCCTCCACGGTTTATCTTCCAAATTATCTATTTCAAAATCAAAAAGTTTTGTACCATCTATCATAGGCATCTGAGGTATTGCTTGTACTGGTTTTTGATCTTCTACTATCACTTGAAGATTACTGCTACTAGAAGAAGATTCATCAAGATCGACTATAAAATCTTTATTTTCCATGTAAGGGGGAATAGTTTAAAAATTAATCATTTTTTTATTCTTCGTAAAAATTGCTGGATACTATTTTCATCATCTTTATTTTTCTTTTTTTAAAATATTTTAGCTTAAGTACACCCCAATGCAAGATTTCTGTAGGGAATGCAATAATCTTTTATACCCCAAAGAAGAAAAACAAGACAACACATTATATATGGTATGTAAAGGATGTGAACATTTTGAAGATGCTAAAAGTATGATAATTTACGAAGAAAAAGAAAAACATCATAAACAACATATAGGAAATCTTGCAAAAGAATATGTAAATGATAATACACTTCCTATAATAAGTATAATATGTCCTAAATGTAATTATGATGAAGCAGTATCTATAGAGCCTAAAGGAGAAAGTGAAGATGAAATATTTAATATGATATATATTTGTAAAAAATGTATAAATGTATGGACAGAGAGGTAAATGTTTAAAAATTAAAAAAAATTGTTATAAAAATCAAATTTCATTTTATATTTTTTTATAAAATTTTTATATAGATAAATATTTATAGTTGAGTATATTAGAAAGTTGTATAAATATGTTAACCGTGTGATAATAATTTAAATGCTTTGGTTTAAATAAATTTTACAAAATATTTTTTTATTTAAAGATTTATAAAGGAGTTACAGTATTCAAAAAAGATAGGTAAATATTATCTAAGATAAATTTTGATTATAAAGAAAAAATAACTTCAATACTAAAATAATATGATTTATATATGGTGATTGTATTTCTTTTACATTAAGTATTAGAAAAAATTAGGTACGTAAAATATTTAAAGGTGATTAACCATACGAAGAATACTTTAAAATTATATATTTCGATTTAAATTTTAGGTAAAAGATCGTTTTAACTTTCAAAAAGGTATGTAAAAGAGGCCTTTATGATAAAAATTGATGTTATTAATAAGATAATTAATCTCATTGATGAGAAAATTATAGGTTTTTTGTTTATTTGGTGGATTCGGGTATTTTGAAAAAATCTAAAATTTTTTTAAATGTAAAAAGGTATTGAAATTGATGATTAATGAAGACATAAACAAATGGTTATAGAAGTATATTAATTTCAAATGCACAAACATTTCATTTTCTACTAGAAAAAAATCGGGTTCTTTCTGGTTTGAAGACATTTTTATCAAAAATTTCATTGATAATCTACAATATTTCAAAAAAAAGCAAAAAAAAACAAATTTTAAGAGAAAGCAACATTTCTAATATTACCTACGTGCATATTAGGAATATAACATTGAATAAAATAAAATGTCTATTCAAAAAAAGAATAAAGAGGAAAAAATTAATAGCTGAGTTCGATGAAATTTACGTTACAAAAAAAGTAAAATAGGGGTAAAATAACAAAAAAACAATGGTGTGTTGGAGAACTATGTAGAGAGACAAAAAAGTGTTTTTTTGTGTAATAACTACTAAAAGAAATGTATTAAAACGTAAAAAATCGTATTTCAGAATACGAAGAGGGAACAGCCACTATTTCCAACTCATGGAAAAGGGCTATATTTCATTGATTAGAATGAATTATTTTCGTTGGAACCTAATTCAGCCCAGGAGTTTTGTGGATCCAAATAATCCTGTAATCCACACACAAAACATAAAGAATAAGTGGGAACATGCGAAGGATTTTTTTAAAAACAAGAGAATCTAATAAGAATACAGATATAAAAAATTATATACGAAAGTATTTTTATTTATATGGAAAAAATGCCCATTTTCCGCGTTATTGGACTTATTAAAGATTATTTGATGGATTTATTTTCTTTTAAAACTGCTCCTTTATATACCTTTTTTGAAAGTTAAAACAACTTTTTACCAAATTTTAATAGTAATTTTAAACAAAGCAAAATAGATAAATTATTTTAAATATCTTTAAAAATTCAAACCCAAAAAATTATTTTAATTTGCTTTAAAAAAACATTATTTCGTTGAATATGCGTTGATATATATATAAACTGATATATTTAAAAATATAATAATTAAATATGAATAAGTGATAATTTTTAAACTAATTATACATTTTCTAACACTTTATTATAACTGCAAAACGATATTATATAAATTTTATATCAAGAGTCTGTATTCAGTAGAGGGTGTCTAATCAAATAAAATATATTCGTAATTTCAATATAGTATATATATAAAAATAAGTTAAATAAGTATAATTAACGAATACAAATATAATTGTTGAACTTTACAAGATCAATGAATTTTATATTACTACTGTCAATTGTTCTAAAATCATATGTATCAAAAATAATATTTATAAAAATTATAAAAACAGCATCTACAAGTATATGTTGTGTTCCCAAATTACGTATTAATCAAGATAAAAGAATTTTTTGTAATCTCTTTAAAAAAAATAAAGATGAAAGAAAAATTAAGAAAGAGAAAGTCATTCATAAAAGAAAATGTCAACAAAGTAATATAGAAGTTACAACCAATGAAGAGCATACAATTGTACGAAAAGAAGAAAATCAGACCCGGAAAAAATCCAGATCTTCTATAAAAGACACCGCAGATATTGAAAGTGTGAGAAGAGTAACACGTCAATCACTCACCAATACAAATACGACAAATAATTCAGAAAAAATGGATATTAAAAGTGGGAATGATAAGGTATTGAAAAAAACCAATCCTGTGCAAAATCGTGCAGTTTTATTATCTATTAAGCAAGAAGAAGAATCCTTCCCCAATCCATATGGATCCAAAGAAACACTTAATCAATTAAACATGCCTGAACAACAACTTGGGCAAGATTCTGTTGATTTTAAAACCTTATATTTAAGAGTTTACAATTATTTTATAAGGTCGAGTAATCAATTGCATTGGAACCACGTAGCATTTAATCGAGGTTGTAATCTTTCCTGCTTTCCTTCTGATTTTACATTATTCACAAAAAAATTTTATTATTCGCCTAAAGTAATAAATAAAGGTGCAACTGCACAAGTCTTCAAAATCCAACTTACATGCCATGAAAAATGTGAATATGCCATGAAAGTTTTAGATTTTTCCGATCTTTCTTATAGAAGATGTCATGCTAAGGTATTTTTCAACCACGATCTTTATTTTATGGAATATTTTAAATCAGTTCCATCAAAATACATCATAAAAGGATATGCTGCATATTATTATAACAAAAAACTCTATTTAATATATGAATATTTTGAAAACACACTGCTTGATTATACTAAGAAAAATAAAAGAATAGATTATAAGAATATAATAAGAATATCTCAAAACATTTTATACGGAATAGATTTTTTACATAAAAACAGAATAATTCACAGTGATATAAAACATTCAAATATCGCAATAGATGATGAATTGAATATAAAGTTATTTGACTTTGGACATTCTTTTATAAATTCGATATTAATAAATAGAAATTTCAGGCACGGTTATACAGAAAATTATTATCTTACTTGTGTAATATACAATGGAAGACCATGTTTTCATGATGATTTTTGGGCATATGGTACAGTTTTATTTGCATTGGTTGAAAGAAAGCTTCCATTTGAAGATATGATTAGATATTGTAGAAACGAAAAGATTGCAATAACTAGAAAACTTCCCAAACTTATATTTAATAACAAATTGATTCCCAATGAGTTTAAAATGTCCATAATAACTTTGTTAGACATAAGTTTTTATGATTTCGTGAAATTTAATAATCTGAATATTTGTGAGAGTATTGAAAACTTTTTAAGTAACGAAGAACGAATATTATTAAGTCGTTTATCTTAATTAAATAATAATTGTATCAAATATAGTTGATATTTTTCCTTATAAACTTTTTACAGTATTATTTTAATTACAATTAAAGACGTTCTGCCTAATTGTTGATTTATCATTCTCTGAAATTATTGATCTCTTAAAATATAAATTAGTTGCATTAACAAGTTTTGCTAGATATATCCATTAACCTTATCTTAGATTATGTTCCAGAATATTGTAGCTTTACGTATGGTACATTTCGACACCGCTCCCGATTTCTTAAAGATTCCTAACCTCTTCTTGGCATAATAATTTAGCTTTGCCCAGTGATCGTGGAGTGGTAACCAAACCCCAAACCTAGCGGGTTCGAATCCCTCATTCAGAAGAATTTTCAAAAAAAATAATAAGAATAAAAGGTAGAATATGGAAAAAGGTTGTTGAGTGGGTGTGGGTTCGATAGCGCAGCATTAGTTGTGCCTTGTACGATGGCCCTAATACTAGATTACAATAGTGTTTAGTTAATGTAATTGCAATTACTGTATTGATTTATGACTCGGCCAATACTATGCAACAAAAGAATTGGGAATTCCTTAAAGTTTAGGCGACAACGTGCACCATACGCAAACTCCTATCATTCTGGAGCATAAGATAATATGAGATTAATGCATATCTGTAGCAAAACCAGTTAATACGAGCTTAGATTTGCTTGAAGAACCGAAGCTCACAGACCATGATAGGCCGCAGCCGACCAGGGAACTTTGATAAATAAAAGTTTCATTAATAAAGAAAAATTAAAATAATATGATCTACATGGAAATTGTATTTCTTTTACATTAAGTATTAGAAAGTATTATAAAAAATTAGGTACGTAAAATGTTTAAAGATAGTTAACCATACGAAAAACATTTTAAAATTATATATTTCAATTTAAATTTTAATAGTAATTTTTTACAAAGCAAAATAGATAAATTATTTTAATTTGTTTTAAAAAAACATTATTCCGTTTAATATGAATTAATATACATATAAACATAATAATTAAATATGAATAAGTAATAATTTTTAAATTAATTATATATATTTTTAGACTTTATTACGATGGTAACACGATAATATAAATCTTATACCATAAATCTGTATTCAGTGGAGATTGTATAATCGAATAAAATATATTTGTAATTTCAATATAGTATATATCAAAAAATAAGTCAAATAGGTATAATTAATGAATACAAATATAATTGTTGAATTTTACAAGATTGATGAATTTTATATTATTAATGTTAATTCTTCTAAAATCACATGTATCAAAAATATTATTTATAAAGATTATAAAAACAGCGTCTATAAGTATATGTGGTGTTCCCAAATTGCATAATAATCAAAATAAAAAATTTTTTCGTAATTTTTTTAAAAAAAATAGTGATCAAAGAAAAATTATGAAAAAGAAGAAAGTCATTTGTCAAAAAAATGACCGAAAAAACAGCATAAAAGTTACAACCAATGAAGAGCATACAATTGTACGAAGAAAAGAAAATCAGGCCCAGAAAAAATCCAGATCTTCTATAGAAGACGCCGTTGATATTAAAAATTCAAAAGAAGTAAATAAACAATTACTTGAAAATCCGAATACGGTAAATAACTCAGAAAAATTAGATATTAAAAAGGGGAGCGATAAAGTATTAAAAAAATACGATCCTGTGCGAGATCGCACAATTTTATTATCTACCAATCAAAAAGACGAATCTGCCCAAGATGTATATAAACCCGGAGAAACAAGTGATCAATTAAACGTATCTGACCAACAACCTGAACAAGATGATATTGATTTATCAGCCTTATATTTAAGAGTTTATGATTATTTCCTAAGATTGAGTAATCAACTACATTGGAACCACATAGCATTTAATCGAGGCTGTAATACCACCTGCTTTCCCTCTCATTTTACTTTATTTACAAAAAATTTGTGTTATCCACCAAAACTAATAAATCAAGGTGCTACAGCACAAATATTCAAAATCCAACTTACATGTCATAAAAAATGTGAATATGCTATGAAGGTTTTGGATTTTTCTTATCTTTCTTCTAGTAGATGTCATAGTAAGGTATTTTTCAACCACGATGTTTATTTTATGGAATATTTTAAATCAGTTTCATCCAAATACATCATAAAAGGATATGCTGCATATTATTACAACAAAACCCTTTATTTAATATATGAATTATTTGAAAATACACTATTTGATTATATCGAAAAAAACAAAAGAATAAATTATAAGAATATAATAAAAATATCTCAAAATATTTTACACGGAATAAATTTTTTACATAAAAACAACATAGTTCACAGTGATATAAAACCTTCCAATATCACAATAGATGCTGATTTGAATATAAGGTTGTTCGACTTTGGATATTCTTTTATAAACTCGCCGTCAGTAAATAAGAAATTCGCTTATGGATATACAAAAGCCTATTATCTTACTTGCGTAATATACGATAAAAGACCATGTTTTTATGATGATTTTTGGGCATATGGTGTTATTTTATTTGCATTGGTTGAGAGAACATTACCATTTGATGAGTTTATTGAATATTGTAAGAATGAGGATATTAAAATAACCAGAGAACTTCCAGATCTTGTATTTTCTAACAAATTTGTTCCTGAAAAGTTTAAAATGTATATAAGAATTTTATTAGATATAAATTTCTATGATTTCGTGAAATTTAATAGTTCGGATCTTTTTGAAAATATTGAAAGGTTTTTAAAAAAGGAAGAGAGAATATTATTAAAGTTATCACCTTAATTAAATAATAAATTTATCAAATACAGTCGATATTTTTCCTTATAAACTTTTTATAATATTATTTTAATTACAATTAAAGACGTTCTGACTAATTATTGATTTATCATTCTCTGTAATCATTGATTTTTTAAAACGTAAATTAAGTGGTATTAACAAATTATAAGATTTACATTCATTGACTCCATTTTACTTTATATTGCAGAATATTGAAATTTTGTATATAATACACGTTACCATCTTTTTATATTTCTTAGATGTCTCTAATCTTCTTTATATTTCTTAGATATCCTTAATTTTCTTATTAACACGGTATTAATCGAGCCAGTAATCAATACAAAGATTGTAACTACGACGTATAAATACCATTTTAATCAGACAATAGGTTTATCGTAAAAAGCATAAACAAATGATGTGTTGAATTTTCATACACTCAATAACCATTCTCTCTTCTCTTTTATGTTTTTGAGAATTCTTCGGAATGAAGTAATTCGAACCCACCAAATTTAAGATTATTCAATAAATATTAGGCCAAGTATATTAACTATTATAAAAAAAGTATATTTACAATTATTACTTATTCATTTTATAATATTTACACTTTCTTAATTTTATATTTCTTCTTCATCCCCTTCACCCTTTTAAATGTTATTTTTATATAATGTAAATATTGAATTTGATGAATTTATTTACAATTTACTTCATAAAAATAACACAACAACAAAAGATTACAATCCACAATCCAATATAGACACAAACAATGATATAATATATAAAAGATTATACAATACATTTAATACCACAAATAATATAAGTATATTTATAAAATGTAAAAAAGAATACAAAGAATTAATAATATTATACTGTCATAAACACAATATTCCATATACAATAGATAACGATAATAAGCATGATAATAAGAATGATAATGATAATAATGAGATAAAAGATAATAAAAATAATGATAATATTCCATATACAATAGATAATAACAACACGAAAGAAAATAATAATGAGATAAAAGATTATACAGAAATAAATAACTATATTAAATATTTATACAATAAAATAACACAGAAAAAAACAGATGAATATAATTTTATATATAAAAGTATATTTACTAATACAGAAGAAATAGATATGGAACAATTATATTTTAAAAATAGAAAACAATGGAGAGAAATAAGAAAAAAAATTAAAAAAGAAGAAGGTTTAATATGAATACGTATAAAAGAATAATTTGATAGAAATAATATATTATATACGATATATTTTAAAGTATATAATATTTACGTATTATAATATATTATATACAATATATTTTAAAGTATATAATATTGACGTATTATAATATATTATATACGATATTTATATTTGACCCTTGTAAAAATAAATATAATATTTTATTCTATTTTACATCAGATAAGAAAATCTTTATAAATGAATAAAGATTATAAGCTTGATATAATATTTATTTACTAAGTTAGAATATATCTAAGATAATATTATTGTATATCTAAGATATTATTATTGTATAACCAAGATAATATTATTTTATAACTAAGATAATATATTTATATTTCATAACACCTGAGAAAATAATAAATTTAATAATATATGATAGTAATATATTTTAATTAGATTCAATAATAAATAATGCAATGTCTTAGAAAAATATTATCTTTAAATCTAATTATTTATAGATGTAACGTAATAGATTAAAATATTAATATCCTAATCAGTTTGAATTAGTTATTATGTTCTAACCTATTTGTAATTAAAAAATAAAATAATATACAAAATATTACTCAAATGTAACAGGTAGATGAAAGATTTTCTTTTCCTCTGGTGAAAAACAAAAAAATATATAATTCATAAATAAATATAAATTATAAAGAAAAATTATTATATTGAGCTAATTCCATTAAAAAATAATAATATTTATATAAATTTATAAATAAATCTAAAGAATAAATAATATTTTTACATAGAAATAAATAAATTATAAGATAAAATAATTATATTAAATAACTATTTAAAAAATACACCCATAAAATGTTAGATGAATTTTATATTTTGAATAGTTCTGGTTGTTTAATATACAGATATATTAAAGATAATACTGATATAAATAAAAGTATGATAATAAGTAGTTTATTTTATTCTATAAGTTGTATATCTAAGAATGTTAGTGATAATATTACAGAAAAAGATAATAAACCTATAATAATATTAAATCTTAATAAAAATCTTAAAACAAATAAAGATATTAAAACAAAAGAAATAGTAATTTATAGTACGTGGACTGATACTACTTTTGTATTTGTGTTTAGTAAATCTTTTCATAAAAATTTTTATAGTATTTTAATAGATGAAGTGTATAATGAATATAATTTACAATTACAAGATCCATTTTATAATATAGATGGTATAATAACAGAATTGAAAGTAAAAGAGATATTCGATAGATATAAAATATAATAATATAATGATAGTAGATAATATGATGGTATGTGTATTATAATATACGTATTATATTAATATAATTATATATCTATCAAATACAATGATACGTGTATTATTAAAAAATAAAACTTTTATATTTTAATGATTATAATATCAAAATACGTTTATAATATATTTATAACATAGAAATATAAATTGTTATTAAAATTTTATTTAACTACATTGTTTAATTATAATATCATAATACAATTATAATATATTTATATTATAGAAACATATTATCTCTCTCTCTCTTCTGTATAAAAAATATTTTATAAAAAAACAGTTTACGTTATTTCAAATTTTAATTTTTTTAACATGCAATCTTAGCTACTGTACCACCTATTGCTTTTAAAATATTGATAAAAAGTACATTATAAAGATGACTTAATAAAGAATTATTATCTATTTTTACTGTATCTTTTATCTGTGCATCCAATAATGCATATGTAATTGCTATATACATTATTACTATCAATAATGTTAACAATATATTATTTCTAAATTGATATTCTTTATCTTTTTTATTATAAAATAAAAATCTAGCTACTATAGCTTTAAAAACGATTAATTCAATTAGTGCCATAGGCGTAAAGGTGCATAGAAATATTACAATTATAGATAATATTGTAACAATGGTAAACACGTATGGATTCTTCATAAAATTGATTAGCTTTGAAAATTCTGATTTTTTATCATCTTTAGATTTTTCATATGTCAACAAGCAAACAATATCGTATATAAAATTGCATAATAACAATAATAATGCGAATGAAAGATTACTAACAGTTAACAATGGTAATACAACAATGGATATAATAGTATAAAAAACCACTGCAAATAACAACGATAAGATTATTTTGCTACCAATAATTTTATATTTTCTACCATTTTTACCATCCTCAATATCATCATCTATAAACAATTTATTAAATGTAAAAATTACAGGTTTTATCAAAAAAACAATCATACCAACTAAAGACATAATAATAAATGCCAATAATATAAAATGATAACCATTACATGGTGTGTCAGGTGTTGTATCCGTTTGTATCATTAAGAAGAAATTTAACACAGAAAAAAATATCACACAGAATGAGCCAATAGTAGCAGTAGAAAGAAAATCTATATTATTTTTATTCATAGTGGAAATAATATTTTTAGAAGAGGGAGTATCAACAGCAATAGAAGTTAACATAATATATTTTAACAATGGTTATATATAGATAGGTAATATTTCCTAAAATATAAATATATTGTAATGTAATATGATATCAGTATATTAAATATCAAATGATATGATAATGAAGTAATAATGATAGTGAAGTGGTAGTGAAGTGATAGTGAAGTAACAATATTAAATAATAGAGAATATTTATTATATATTATTTTAAAGTTTAATTTATCAAATATAAATATATTTTAATGATATATATTTTAATTTAAATATAACTATAATATACTAATTATAAATAATGATATATATTTAATATATTGATATCTCATTATTACTTCACTATTATCACATTATCACTATCATATCATTTGATATTATCTATTATTATCTATTGTATTTAATATTATGATGTAATCTAATATCAATATATTAATATATATTTTATATTATTTATAGATAATAATATATATTTATTAATTAAACATTATTTAGAATATAAAATATCTTATTGACTATTGTATGTATATTTATTATTTAAATAAAGAAAATAAATAAGAGTAATTATTTTTTATTCTTTTTCATCAATTTTTTTAAATGAAACTTTTATTTATAGAATTTTTCTAATTAACTATGGTCTATGAGATTTACTTTTAAAGCGTATTTAAATTTGCATTAGCTGGTTTCATTACAAATATGTATTAATTTTATCTTATGTTCAGGAATATTAGAATTTTATGTGTTATACTGTTATTACCGTTCCCTCCATGCTCTTTAGATATTAAAACCTTTTTTCTTAGCATAATACCGATCTTTTCATGCGAGAATAAAATTTTCTTCTTTACTTCCAATAGATGTGATAATTAAGCATCTAAATATTATTTTTATTAAAAAATCATTTAATTAGTACATGGTAATTATATTTTCCTATTGTCAATGGAATAATATCTTTTCCTAGATTATTTAATTCTTCATTTATTTCTTCGTTTGAACAATATATATCAGCACCCTCTTTACTTACGTTAATTTTTAATATAATTTCTGTTATGGCAGAAACAAGTATTTTTTCTATATTTCTTTTTAAAGGTCTGGCTCCGTATTCATAGGAATATGAATGTGATATTATATCTTTTTTTACACTGTCATTTACATTGATAGTAATATTTTTATCTTTTAGTCTTTTATTTATATCTTTTATTTGATAATTAAATATCATATCTAAAGTATCTAAGGATAATGGATTGAATTGTATTATTGAATCTATTCTATTTACTAGTGCATGTCCGAATGTACTTATGAGTTCTTTTTCTATTTTTTCATTTAAAATATTTTCTTCGGTAACATTAATATTTTCATTCAAATTGTTCGATTGGTTGTATTTTTGTAATATTTCATATTCTCCTATATTACTCGTCATTATAATAACAGTATTAGTAAAATCTATTTGATTTCTTTTTCCATCAATAACTCTTCCTTCATCAAGTAATTGATATAAAATATTTAATATTTTTTTATTCGCTAAATTTACTTCATCCATTAAAATTACGTTGTACGGTTTATTTTTTATTGGCTCAGTTAGTGTTCCTCCTTCTTCATATCCAATATATCCTGCAGATGCACCTACTAATTTAGTTACACTCATTTCATTCATGTAATCACTCATATCTAAAATTACCATATTTTTATCATCATCAAATAATTCAAAAGCTAAAGCTTTGGCTAATTCTGTTTTACCTGTTCCTGTAGGCCCTAATAAGAGAAAAGAACCTATGGGTTTATTAGGATCTGATAATGATAATCTAGAACGTGTAATTGCTTGTACTATATTATCTATTGCTGAATCTTGGCCGAAAACTCTTTTTTTAAGACGATTGGGCATATTAAGCAATCTTTCATTTTCTTGAATGGTTAATCTTGTTACTGGAATTCTTGTTAGACGAGAAATTATTTCTGCTATGTCTTTACTCGTTACTACAGCTTTTATGGATTCTAATTCAGATATTTTTTTATGAATATGTGGAAGTATTTCATGCTTGATTTCTAAAGCAGTGTAATGATCTCTCACTTTCTCAGCGTCTGCTAATTTCTTATTGTATTTTTCTAATTTTTGTTTTAAATTTTTTAATTCTGTGATATTTTTCTTTTCTTCGTTGTAAGATTCTTCCAGTGGAATTAATTCGTTCTTCAAATTTTCTAAATGGATTTTTAAGTCATTTATTCTGGCAGCTAAAATATCTGTTTTTTCTCTTTCATAATCTATTTCCAGTGCTTTTATTTCCAATTCAACAGACCACATTTGTTCTTTGAGCATTGTAACAGGTTGTGATTCATTCTCTAAATTTACTATGGCACTAGAACATGCACTATCAACTAAATCTATTGCTATATCAGGAAGTCTTCTATTGGAAATATATTTTTTAGATGATTTTACTGCAAATACCAATGCATCATCAGAAATCTTAACACCATGATGGGCTTCAAATCTTTCTCTTAATCCTCTAAGAATTGTTATTCCATCTGATATTGTAGGTTCAGGTACATTAATCTTAACAAATCTTCTAACTAATGCTTGATCATTCTCAATATATTTTCTATATTCATAAAATGTTGTAGCTCCTATACATTTAATTTTTCCAGATGCTAAAGATGGTTTAAGCATATTTGTACAATCTAATGAACCTTCATTTGATGCACCTGCTGAAACCATAGTATGAAATTCATCTACAAATAATATTGATTTATCGTCAGATTCTATTTGTTTTACCAATGATTTAAATCTTTCTTCAAATTGTCCTCTGTATTGTGTATTTGCTACCAATGATCCTACATCTAAATTATAAATCTTAAAATCTTTTAAAGTTGGAATTTTATCATCTGCTATCAATTGTGCTAACCCATTGATTATTGCACTTTTACCAACACCTGGTAATCCTACAAGCAAAGGATTGGCTTTACTTTTTTTTGACAATATTTCAATCATTAATCTAATTTCTTCCACTCTGCCTATCACGGGATCAAATTCTCCATTGCGTGCCTGTTCTACCATTTCTGTTGCAAAATCCGATATATCCGTATCCCCTTTAGGCCTGCTCACTATTTTAGAAATAATTTCATCTTTGTTTATATTTGATCTATTCAAAATTTCTAAAATCTGTGGATCATGTAATGAAGAGATGATTATATGATCACTATTTATTGCTGTATCTTGCATCTGATTTGCCAATGATTCTGCCATTTGTTGAATTTTTTGTAACCTAGATCCTGTCTGTGAAAGTAAATTGCTTTGTACTTTATAAAAATTTCCTATTGCAAGATCCAAATTTTTTAGAAATACTGGAATTTTATCTTTAGGTATTGCATTGCTTAAGCTTTTATTACCATGTGAATAACTATCTTTATTAATTAATACATATAATAAGTGTTCAGGTTCAATTACATTGTTATTAATGTATGTAGCATATTTGGCAGTAATTTGAAAAAGTTCATCAAGTTCACCAGTGTTTTGCATGGGAATGAAATTTTATGAATTAATAAAGTCAAAAAAATCTAGAAATTATTAAAATCATGATTTTATATTTTCTAGAAAAAAATAAAATTATTTAAATATAGTAATATATTATTTAATAATAAAATCTTACCAATTTGAATATCTTGATCTTACTGAATTAAATGTTTTAGTCTGCGTTAGATTTCTTTATATCAGAGTATTTGAATACTTTAAATTTTATTATCAAAAAAAATATTTTCTAAATTTTAAAATATATTTTATGCCCTATGTTAAATATCATAGGATTAGGTCTTGGCAACGAAAAAGATATAACTCTTAATAGTTTAGAGATAATAAAAAACAGTGATGTAATATATTTAGAAGATTACACATGTTTTATTAACATTAATGTAACAAATTATGAAAAATTATTTGGAAAAGAAATTAAATTATGTTCCAGAGATCTTTTAGAGATTGAAAACGAAGTTATAAATGAGAGTAAATCTAAAAATGTAACTTTGTTGGTAATTGGAACTCCATTATTTGCTACAACACACACAGATATAATTATAAGAGCAAAAGAAAATAATATAAAAGTAAATTTAGTACATAATGTATCAATATTATCATCTATAGGATCTTGTGGACTTTATTCCTATAATTTTGGAAAAACAGTATCTATTCCATATTTTACAGAAACATGGAAACCTATTAGTTTCTATGATAGAATAAAAGGTAATATAGAAAATAAATCACATACATTATGTTTATTAGATATTAGAAAAATAGAAAATAGATATATGACAGCCAATGAAGCAATAGAACAATTATTAGAAATAGAAAATATAACAAAATATAATCTTATAACAGAAAATAGTAAAATAATCGTCATATGCAGATTTGCGACAGAAAAACAAAAGATTTTCTATGATGAAATAAAAAATCTTAGAAATGAAGATTTTGGTGAGAAATTACATTCTTTGATTATACCAGCAGAATTAGAAAGAAATGAAGAAGAGCATATAAATTTATTATTTGAAAATGGAGAATTAATTTTCTAAAAAATAAAATATTTATTTCTTTAAAAATATTATTTTACAAATATAAATATTTTACCCTTATGGAAGTACAAGCATCCAATCAAACATTAGATATTTTAGAAATAGACAATTATATTGATAACAATCAATTTTTCAGTTATTATATATTTTGTACATTAGCTATAATGCTAGGGTCTTTTTATAAGACCTGGTTTTTCTATTACGGTATTATACCAATGTTAAGTATAAATTTATTAGGATTTAGTCCCTTGGATAAAAATACGCCTACTTTATACATAAATTTAGCTTATTTAATAGGATTGACAAAACCATTGATGGATTATATGCAAAAGAAATAAATGTTTGATTTTAATTAACATTATTCAAAAATAAAATATATTTATTTTATTTTATTCTTAAATGTATTATTTTATTTTTAAATATGTGTTTAATAATTACAGAATATTTTTTAAATCAGTTGTTTTTATAAAGAAAAAAATTATTAATTATTTGAGTATTATTTTTTTAAAAATATCAATAATTTCTTAGTGGTAGATGAGTAGAAGGGTTTTCTTTTGCCGAAATAAAAATAATAAATTTTATATTGAATAGGTATTATATTGAATAGATATTATAATACATTGTAATCATTATACTTTTATGATAAATTTTTTATATATTATGTTTGATTGATGTAACGTTCTTTAAATTAAATAATATTTAAATAATTGATTATCCTTTTTCTTGTAAATTATAATTTAATTATCTTTGGAATTGGAGAATAAAAAATAATTTTAAATGGAAAAATAGAATAAAGAAAGAATATAGCAAAATTTTATTTTCTGGAGTATAAAATATGTTAACATAGTTCATACACTAAAAGACCTACTGATTCTATGGAGGCAATAACAGATCTATGTGGTATTCTTTTAATTCGTTGTGAATCATTTAAAGTATACCAAAAATTACCTGATCGCACTAACGAATAAATATGTGGGGTACTTTGAAAACCACAGGTTACACCAATACATCTTAAAATATAATTATATCCTGATATATTCACTGTAAATGATAAATTTTTTTTTAAATTATTTTTATCTATGTTTTTTTCATCTTGTGGAAATAATGTTATAATTTCTGGCGGACTCTTTTTATAATATTCATATTTTTTCATAATATATGTTACCGGGGTATTTTCTAACATAAGAAATGGTATGGCGCCACCAGGATAATGTATTTTTTTGTACTGACCTTTCTTTTGTTCTGCTTCTTCCCTTGCTTTATAAAAATCATAAATTGCTTTAAAATATTTATCAAAGCCGTCTGAAAAATTGTTATTTACTTTTCTTTCATTGTATATTTTATAAAAAATATATCCTATGATTTGACTCGGATGTCCACCATCATCTACATCATTTTTATCATCACCCATAATACGAAACATATTTTTATAATCATTTAAAAGATTTATACATGCCCCATTTGCATTTTTCATTTTTATAAACATTTTTTTCATTTCATTCTCAATTGTTCCTTCTTCAAATTTTCTGTCAAGAAAAAATTTACCTGCTTTGGTAGAATAAAGACATTGCATTACTGTATTAAAATAACAAATACCTGTATAATTCTTCAATCTACATAATCCGTCTCCATTTTCATTACGATAACTTATTTGCTTGGATTTGAAGAAAAAAGATAAAATAAAAATTGTTCCACCCAATATACTTAAACCAGTAGCTATTATAAAAAGAATTCTTGTAGATTTTTTCATTGTAAATATGGATGGGATTGATAAAATACGGAATTAATAAAAAAGTGATCTTTTTTTTAAAATTATTTTCATAATATTTAGTGTATATTTACGATAAGAAAAACGTGTTTAAATAAATATAATACACATTCAAAAAGATTTATATTGAATGAAAATATAATTATTTAAAATTATAAAATATAAAATTAATATTATCATCGACATTCATAAATAAAAAAGCTATATCGGTGTATTGTAAAAAATTATTGCAAAAATAAAAATTGCATATAATGTTTTGTCGTGTTTATTTTTGTTTTTATTATTTTTCTATGAGTGTATGATATTTTATATTTTTATGAATAAAACAGAAAAATAAATAAAATAACATAATATGAAATTTCTAAAACTCATTTAAAAAATAAGACAGTGGGGATAATAATATATAAGCAGAGCAGATTATTAGAAAATAAAAAACTATTACTTTAAAGTTTATAATATAAAAGATATATCTCCTTTTATTTAAAATGTTGATATGGATTTTAATATAATGATGATCAGATTTGAAAATATCTGGAAATTGAAGATTTAAATTTTTATAAATACAGAATTCATAAGATTCAAAAAAACTAATATTATATGATTATATAAGTCCCTTTGATGGATTAAAACAATGATTGGTTGGTTTTATAAGATTTCTGTATTATTGATTTGGTTAGTATTATATTTTGAAAAATGTTTTAGATCGCATTGTTGCAGGATTATTTTTAGTTTCAACAATAGAGAAAAACCTTGCACTTATTTATCACTAGAATATTATATGATATACAATTTATACGATTATAATTTGATCATAAGATAAAATGGAATACATACATCTGTTGTAGCTATTCAGTATATATAAGTCAAAAAATATTCATTGTCCAAATGATACAATCAAACTATTTAGAAATTACTGAAAATTTTCTATAAATAAATATTTCATCTATAAAAATTTTATTATGTCTGTATAACTAAGTTATAATATAATGATCACTAATAAAATTATATCCAAATTTCATTATATGTTAAATTATTAATAAATATAAATATTTGATTGCATCATTATTACAAAAACTTTATTTTTCATAATATTTTCTAATTAACTATATCCATTATTATTATAATTGACATGATATTAGTGCAATTGGTTATGTATACTATCTGACTTTTAAAATACCATTTGAATCGAAATAGTTTGTATTTATTTTAACTGTGGAATATGGAACATTCATTTTTATATAATTTTGATTTGATATATTAAATCATATAACAATCTTATAATAACGATAATATATTGATAATGTTATTCTTCTTTAATATTTTACGAGTTAAATAAGTTATTCATAAAAACCTTTATAATTTTACTTATTAAAAATATTACAATTGAGAAGATAAATTCATATGATATAAGGTATATACACTATACGTAGATTATTTTTATTTATTCATTCTTAATGATATTATAGTTTTATAATAAATTTAATAACTAAATAATCGTATAATTGATTTATATCATTTCATAATACAATACGGCGATAGAACGTATTTCTTTAAAAACTGCTTTGAGAGCAATTCTTTTTATTGGGTTACTATCATTCAATTTAAACCAAAACTTTCCAGCTCTTACAAGTGCAAATATATGTGGTCTACCATTTTCTATACCACATCGCACACCTATGCTTCTTAAAATATATGTTGACCCTGGTATACCAACGATAAATGGAACGTGTTGTTCAAAATCTTGTACAGAAGTGCGCGAATTACCATGAACACTAAATGGAATAATTTTAGGGAGAACGCCTTTATATTTATTGTGATATTCAAGTAATATTCTTTTAACATTTATTTCACGTAATGATAAATAAGGATTTATGCCTGCGAAACCTACATTTTTGCGAAATTCGCCTTCTTCTTTTATTTTTTCTTTATAATAATAGAAATCAAATATTCCTCTAAAATATACATCAAATTTATCGTTGAAATCGCCAGATTCCAACCTACTCGTATGGATTTTACTAAATATATATTCTAATAAATATGTCATATCCCCACCTCTTTCAACCTTTCTGGGATCTTCTTTCATAACATTAAAAAGTTGTTCATAATCATCCTGCAAATCTATACATTTTCCATTACTATCTCTCATTTTCATTAAAATTCTTTTAAGTTCATTTTCTATACTTCCGAGATTAAAATTATTTTCAATAAAAAATTGTCCTATGAATCCCGAATATAAAAATTGCATACCAGTATTAAAATAACAAACACCTTTTGTATTATACAACGGACATAATTTATAACCAAAATCTGTTATTGGATCTATAAATTCCGGTTTGAAACATTTGTGACATATTCCCAATATTGTTATAACGGTTATCAGAGCAATGACCAATATTGATAAAATTTTTATATTCTTGTTCATTTAAGTGTTGTAACAGTAAAAAGAAATATATAGTAATTTACTATTTTTGAATTAAAAATTATTATTGGTTAGAAGAAAAACGACTTTTAAAAAACTATGAAAAATGAATTTTTAGCTTTTTTTAAAAAATTAATTTAATTGATATTAAGAATATTAAGATTCTTTAATTATAATTTTGTATTATTATTCATAAATATTTTAATATACTTTATACAAATTATACAGGATATTTAAAATTATTATCTATAAAAAGATATTAATCAACAAATCAAATAACAATTAATGTTTATAAAAGGAAGTAATAATAAAAAATATTGTATTTTTACAAAAAGAATATTGTTTAAAGTATATGATTATAAAATAAAGTAATTTTTTTAAAAAAGAGAAAATTATATGAAAATATATTCAATTAATTTAGAATCTGTTATGGTCTTAACAAAGGGAAAATTTTTCGAAACCAAAAAAATAGAAATTTACTTAAATCAGCAATCATATTATGGTAACTAATTTTTAAAGATGATGAATTTAAATCTCCGTTCAAAAAATATTTCTTGTAAATAATAATCAAAATAACTATTTTGAAGAAAGTATGAAGTTTTGATAACAAATTAATTAGACCTTGTGAATATAATTAAATGGTATATTATGATCGTATCAATATAATTAATACAATTCCTGTATTAATTTTCAAAAAGATGGTTATAATCTCATAAAAACGTGATAAAAGAATAATTAGATCATACGCAAATTCATAACCTTCAAGAACACGGCGTGACATAAAATTAATATATATACACAGCAAAACTATTCAATATAGGTATTATGTTCTCTAAATAAGCAACAATCTTAGACCAAAACATGTTTAATCTTCAGAGTACCGTAATTAAACTTTAAGTTTTAAACAGCATATTTACTTAAGATCAGTGATATTTATCACCTATACGATGTTAGTAATTACAGCACCCGATAATCAACGTGTCAAATATTTCCTTCTTCTCTGGTAAAAAATAAACAAAAAGAAATTTTAAAATTTATAAATAAAAAATTTAGCAATAACGGTTTATTTTTATTACTTAGTACAACATTAATTATTATGGTGTTTCAATTTTCTCGTAGAAGAATAAGGAATATATTTTCCTAGAATATTGTCAGTAATTTTATCCAGCTCAATTTGTTGTGAATCTTTATAGGTAAATTCTGGATCTTTCATTTCAAATGATGGGTTATTAGAGTATTCATATTGAGAAAATGTTACTTTCTTTTTTCGACTATCCTTATCTTTTTTTTCAACAGGTACGGAATCTGGTGCTGGTTGTGATAAAGACAATAAAACATCACGAGGCTTCCTATTGGATAACCTTTTAAACTTATTTTGATATTCTGAAAAAGTCATTTCCTTTTTTTGGCTATCGTGATTCTTTTTTTCAAGTGGTATAAAAGCTTCTACTGGTTCTGATAATGAGGCCAAAACGTCATCGGATAATATTTTAAAACCAGTTGGAAGTTCGTCATCAGGGGTTTTATCACATAAATAATCTGTTGTACCGTATTGAGGAATGTATTGGTTGCTTAATGGTTTACTACCGGTGGATTCACATTTGTTTATTTCTACGGTATTTTCGCATTCTTTAATTTTAGGATCCAAACATAGGGTACATTTTTCAGTATCACAGTAATCATCAGTATTAAAAGGTTGAACCCCTTCCGTATTGTGATCTCCAATAACTTTCTTATTTTCACAAGAAGATGATCTATGATAAATATTTATTTCGGATTTAGCAATTATCCTAATCAACGCAATGAATCTCTTATAAATTGCTTTTTCGGATTCATCAAGCGTCAGGTATTCTTTATCAAAAATACCCAACATTTTACGTGTATCATAAAAACTTTCAGTCGTATTTAATGTAGACTTTTCAATATCTTTTACTGTTTTAACCTCATCAACAGTTTCCCCTGTATAAATAATGGGGGATGACGTACTTCCGGGTCCCTCGGGAAAAAAATCTGACTGAACCGACATTTCGATATCATTAGAGGTTACTTGCGAAGGGTGATTTTGAGGATTATGAATTTCTTTTTTCTCTTTTGCTGGATCAAATGGATGACCGAATAGTTCTGCTAAGTCTAAAGAATCTTCAGAACTTGAATTCGCTAATTCTTCATCACAAGCTTCTAACCTACATAAAATGGTTTCTAGTCTAGTATTTATCACGTTATATTGTTTTAATAGTTTTTTACTATATTCTATTATATCTTTTTCTTCACAATTAATAATATCAATTGGTATAAAATCCGGGTTGAGAGGTATTTTAATTTTACTAGAATCATTTTGTTCATTTTCAATAGGAGCATCATTTGTTTCGACAACATCTTTTTTCTCAATAAAAGAAGCTTGAACATTATTTTTTATTTCGTCTGAATTATCGGATCGAACACTGAAATAAGCTTCAACAACCGGGTCACTCTCGTTTGGTTTAACACAGTCCTCTATTCCAGCAAACGAAGTTTGGGCATTATTTTTTAATTCTTTTGAATCATCGGACTGAGTATTGAGAGAAGTTTCAGCAACTGTGACACTTTCGTTCGTTTCTACAACATCTCTTTTTTCAACAAACGAAGTTTGAGCATTATTTTTTAATTCATTTGAATTATCAGGCTGATTTTTGGAAAAATTTTTAGAACAAGGTTTAAATCCCTGTATCATTTCTTTTCTTTTAAATATTTTTTTAGGCTTAACTGGTGGTGTAATTTTATCTTCATTAAATCTTTCGGATTTTTTTATCTCCACGATGTTTCTATCAGTTAAATCATACATATGTGTAAGTTTTCTTATTTCTTTTTTCATCATCGCAGAAACAAATGGAGTAACAAATTTTTCAAATTCCTCGGGATTTTCCATATCATTTATTATACTTGTTTCATTTCCAATAGATTCTACAATATTCTCCTTAATATTTTTTGCTAAATTAACCTTTGCTTTTATATCTTCTTGTGTTTCAACCTCAGGCTTTTTATCTTTAGGAATATTGTCATCAACATATTCGCAAACTCCGGATTCAACCGATAAACATTTATCTTTATTAAGATCCTCTTTCTCGGATTTGTTCTTTTTTTCTTGCAAAAGCATCGTAAGAAACTTAATAACACTTTTCAAATTAAATTCAACTTTAGAAGATATCGTTGCATTCAAAACACCGCCTTCATATTTCTCTTGAATTTGACCATTTTCGTCAACCGTCTCTTGATCCAGTTTTTTATCTTCTTTACCCGACTTCTCCATTTCATCATTTTTTACTTCGGTTTTAGAACTATTTTCATCCGGGCCCTTCAAAATTTCTCCTTTCATCTCTAAAACCTCTTTATCACAATCTCCAACACATTTTTCACTTATAGATTTACTTTCATTTTTTATCTTTTCCATTGATAAATAAGCGTCGCTAAAACATGTACTTGTTTTTGTTTCAGAAGTTACATTTTCATTACCCGCTTTAAAAAACGAATAATAAACCACACAACCACCTAAAGCACAAACAAAACACACAGCAACACCTATAGATAATTTCTTATGTGCACCAATAAAACTCATGAGTTATAAATATTTCAATCATTTATACTTTTCAATATCACATTTCAGATATATTAATATTTTATTATAAAAATCTCAATAAAGAATATTACAATAAAAATAAAAAATATTTTTAAAATCATAATAAAACACAAAACATAAAATAATATTACAATATAATTTAAATATAATAATTATTATTTAATTGATAACCTAAGTTCATATATTTATTTATTAATAGTTTTGTAAGTCTTAAAAAAATTAAAAGATATTTTATTGAACATTTTAAGAATATTACAATGATAATTATTATATTTGAATGTAAATTAGATTATCAATTATAATATTTAAATGTAAATTACATTATAAAATTACATTATGAGATTATAAAAATAAAAAATATGAATTACACTTAAAAGTATAATGAATTTAAAATTACCTTTATTTATTTTAATTATATAAATATTTTATATGAATATATGAATATGAATATATATTTATTAACATTATAATGTGTAACTTATATTATTCTCTTTAATATATTATTATCTCATATATTATAAATTATAATAATTTAATACAAATTACGGTATGCAATAATCAACCGGTAAAATTCTTTTATAAATAAAATTTTATTAAAAATAAATATCAATGAAATATAATATCTTTTTATCACAGAATATTTTATTTGTAATTAAAGAAATAATATTTTCATTGATATTTATTTCTTCGTATAACGATTTTAAAATTTAAAAAAAAATATTTGCTTTCTTACTGTGAAAATGTTTATGAGAATATGGAGATCTATTCAAAATAAAAAGTATATTTTTATAAGCTATGATATAAAATATAAAATATGTTCTAAAATGTTTTGATGTGTTTGAAAGATGAATTTCAGATTGAAGGGTTTTTATCATTTTGTTATCTATCAAAGATTGAATGAGATTTCTTAAACAGTTTTGTTTTAAAAAATAATATATAAAAGTTTAGCTGATGGTGGATATATGATTGTTAAAATATTTATATGTATGTTATTACTCTCTATATATAGTTGTAAACATGTACATACTCATAAAAGGGATAAAGTAATAAATTTTGATGAACTGGAAAGTGGAAAGCCATTTTTAGAAGAAAATAAAAGAGAACTTAGACATCAATTAAAAAATATAACTCATCCTTTTAGAAGAAGAAGATTTGGTCATAGTGCGCATAAAAAGCATAAAGATCATGGATATATTAAAAAAAGGCATGCAAACAAAAATAAACATAGAAAGAAAGATGATGATAGAGATACAGAATTTGCTGATAGAGTATTGCGTTCCATAGGGGATGTTGATAGTGTACCCCATCATAGGGAACATCATGAACATGAACATGATAGTGTACCTCATCATAGAGAACATCATGAACATGAACATGATAGTGTAGAGCATGAAAGAATGATATTGGATAGAATGGCTAAAGAGGAAGCTGAGAAGAAGGATGCAGAAAGAAAGAGGAATTTAGAAGAAATTGGAAGAGTAACTGGAGCCCAAGTCGCATTAGAACCTTTGCAAGATGTTAAGGATAAAAATATGGCAAAGCATATTGCAGATCAAGAAGCTTTGGCTGCAATATTGGGTCAACCAACAACAGGGGATCCTACGTTAAAGAAAGTTAGTCATGATAGTTTACATCCAATGACATCTTTAGAAGATGAAATAAGAGAAGCCTTCGCTCAAGGATTTACTAGAGAAGATATAATGAAAGCTTTGGGTAACACGGGATTGGAAATGAATGAGGTAGCAGAAGCAATATCCAATGTTATTGGAAAGACGCCACCTTCTCCAAGTTCACACACTGAAACTGTTGAAGCTGTTGGAAGTCGTACTGCAGATGAAGTAGATACTATGTTGAAAATGCAAGGTGTACCAGGGCCAACAAGAAAGGCCGTAGCGGCAGAAGCTGGAGGAGTAGCTGCACAGGATGCAAATAAAAAATTAACAGATAAAAAGATAGGCCAAGCACATCAAATGATAGAAGAATCTATGATCATGAATAAAAATATGCAAAATAATTTACGTGAAAATGAGGCACGAAATGAAGCCAATGCCCAAAAGTTTAGAGCATTAAGACAGGGATTACCTATGGAAACAGCAGAAAAATTAGCTAAACAAGCATATGATGAATCCATGTCAATCACTTCTAACTATAATCCAGGTCCTGATCCATATGTTGTTAAAGATGCAGCTGAACAAGCAGCCAATGCAGTTGAAAGTTATCATCAAACTGCCGGTTCTAACCCTATAGAAGCTAAAGTGGCAGCAGAAGAAACTGCTGCATCAATTATAAACAGCGCACCAACACCACAATATGAACAGCATGCAATGAACGCTAGTTTCTCCCATGCAAATTCACCCTCAGATGAAATGGTTGAAAAAAGAGCTGCAGCACACGGATTTGTACCAAGAGAAAAATTGGAAGCAGAAAGAACAGCTAATCAAATATTACACGAAGAGGCAGCAGCTATAATTGGACATTTAAACAGGGAAAATCAAGATCAGGCAGAAGAAAATGCAATGTTAAAAGAAGGTATAAGACGATTGCCAGGCGCTTTTACTCGAAATAAACCACAAAATAGAGGTTTTGAAGATGCAGAAGCAATAGAAAATGCAAAGGCTATTATGAATCTTCCACCTGAATTACAAGAACAAGCACTTGGAAACATAAAATCTATTCCACCTGAAGCGACTAGCATTGAAGTTGAACACGGTGTAATGAATCTTCCATTAAAATCACCAGATGACACTGTACCAAAGAATGAAGAAGAAGCAAAAGAGATGGGAAAAATGGACAAATTAAATGAAAGGTTAGACGGAACAATTACTGAAAATAAATTAGAAACCAATCTGAACACCATCGCTTCTAAAGGAGGAGTAATGAATATTCCTAAGAGTGCAGAAGGAATGGAGGTAGATGAAGGAAAAGTATTCTTCAAAAAAGAAGCTGTTGAAAAAATGAGAAGAGAAGGTAAGGACATAAGTCACTTTACTCAGGTAATAAATAAAGGAGAAAATCAAGATGTTCCTAACGGAGCAACATATTATGAAGCAAGTATAACTAAAGGTCATTTTGCCCTTCCTTCAACAGCCAATCCTAATGCATCATCAGTCATACAAACTGAAGCAGGAGAAATTGATATTTCAAATGGAGGAAAAGTATTTATAAAGAAAGGAAGAGTAAAAAAGAAACCAACAAGTGAGTTCCAGAAATATGAGAGACCATCGATAAATGAAGATATGGAAGCAGTTGTAGTAGCAACACCAGAAGAAAAAAAGGCTCTAGAAGAAACTATGCATGCAGCAGAAACTTTAGGAAAAGGAACTACGATTATAAGAGAATCGTTAGATGGAGGACATAATGTAATATACAAACGACCATTAGGTCCACCTGTCACTATTCCTCTTGAAGAAATGTTAGAATCAATAAAAACAGGAAAAGAAGGACCACTACAGAAACAACTCACGGAAGAAGGATTAGAAGTATTTCAAGCAGCAAGAGGAAAATCTAAACGTATGACAAGAGAAACCCACGAGAGTTTGAATATTTTAGATAAATCAACACCAACTGGAAAAACAAGAGAAGAAGACATAATTAAAAGAGTTTTGAATAATACAGGAAGATCAGAAACTATAACAGTTGTCAATGGATTTACTAACAAACCTGGAAGAATGAAAAGACAGATTGTAGAAGAAATAGGAATGGTAGGAGAAGAAAAAAGATATAGAAGACCTGATGGAGTAACCATAACAGAGACTGGTGGTGTTTATAAAGTTTTACCTAAAAATAAAAAAGAGACAGTAACAGAAGAAGGAGAAATCAGAGTTGTCAATTCTAAGCCATCTAAAACAGAAATAGTAACAACAACAATACTTACTAATCTTTTTACAAATATTTCACATAAAGCACAACGCCTTGGAATAACAGAGACAGAATACATAACAATCATCAAAAGCTTACCATCTTCTATTATTAAGGATTTTTATAACCATGCAGTAGAACATACACCATTACCAAAATCTTCATTGATAACGATAGAACAGTTGATAGGAAGAAATAATATTCAAAAATTTAGAAGAATAATTTATGAAGAAATAGGAAAGGTTACAGGAAGAGGAGATCCAGATAAAAAACTTATAAAAAGAAGACAGATAAAGAGACTCATTCGTATCATCCCAGGAGCTCAAGGAAAGCCATCCAGACATATTTATGCAAATCCTATAGATAAATTTGGAGAACTTAACATGGGAAAGCCTATAAAAAACGGTAGAAAAATGATGAGAATAAAAGCCAAGAGTCCTCCAGTATATTATCAAAACAACCAAGGTTCACCATCCAATCCGGCCAATCAAAATCCTCAATCTTTTTATAATCCAACACCTTATGGTAATTTATCTGCATCTCAACCAAATAATCTTAATAATGTAAATGCACCTAATGGAATCCCTGGAAGAAAATTTCTTGTGAAAATGCAAAAGTAATTAAATGTAATAATTTAAAATTATAAATGTATATTGTAATTATTTACTTTTAACTGTTTTATTCATTCTTTTGTTTTTGTTTAGAAACAAAATTATAAATATGTATATGATATTGTAATCTAAATTATAATATTTAAATTATAATATTTCTATAAGTAATATGTATTAATTTATTTTTTATTAAAATAATATATTACGAAAAAACAATATTTCTTATATTAAAAACATTTAAAGATTTTTGTAAAGATATTTTTTTACATATCATTTGATAGAATATAAATTTAATCTTACAAATATAACACACACAGATTTTTTTTATTATGAAAATTATAATTTTTATTTTTTTATAAAAATATTTTTTTTCGCCCTTAAATGTCAATGTTTAAAATAGAGGAGCTTATGGCCAAACAGAGTAACATACGTAATATTTCTGTAATAGCACACGTGGATCATGGTAAGTCAACACTTACTGATACACTTGTAGTGAAAGCAAAGATTTGTGCAGAGAGTGCAAGTGGTGGAAGATATATGGATACTAGAGAGGATGAACAGTTAAGAGGTATTACTATTAAATCAACAGCAATATCTATGCATTTTAATATTGATCAGAAAGCTTTGGATCTTTATGCAAAAGAAAAACATGAAGGAACCGGATTTCTTATTAATTTGATTGATAGTCCAGGTCACGTAGATTTTTCTTCAGAAGTAACAGCAGCATTAAGAGCTACTGATGGTGCATTAGTAATCATAGATTGTGTAGATGGTTTTTGTGTTCAAACTGCTACTGTCTTAAGACAAGCATTATCTGAGAGAATTAAACCTACATTGGTCTTGAATAAATTAGATAGAGAATTATTAGAATTGCATCAGGATAAAGTAGAACTTATGAATACATTAAAAAGAAGAATAGAAGAATTTAATGTGAAAATAGAAACAATGAAGATAGGATACGAGAAAGATGGTTTTGAAGTATCTTCTCTTTTACCAGAAAGAAATGAAGTCAGTTTTTGTTCAGGATTACAAGGATGGGGATTTACACTTAAGAAATTTGCAAAATTTTATCTTAAACAGTTAAAATGTGATACAAAGGAAAATGGAGAATCAGTTGCATGTAAAATCCTATGGTCTGAAAAAGTATTCTTTAGTTCAGATGATCCATTTGATGAGAATGGAAAATTCATGCCTAGTGGACCAGAAAATAGAAAGGCTTTCGTAGTATTTGTTCTTAATCCAATTTATACTGTAAGAGATTTATGTGAGAATGGAGATATTGAGGGTGTTAAAGAATATTTGAAGAAATATGATATATCATTTGATAATATTAAATTGGAAGGATCCGGTAAGACTTTGTTCAGAGATGTAATGAGGAAATGGTTACCAGCAGCAGATACTCTTTTGGAACAGATCGTATTAAACTTACCTTCACCAAAAGTATCCCAGACATATAGAGCATCTCATTTGTACGAAGGTCCAGCTGATGATGCTTGTGCTACTGCTATCAAAAATGCTTCTTCTGATCCAGAAGGTCCTTTGATGATGTACGTATCAAAGATGGTTCCTTCTAACGATTCCCGATTTATAGCTTTTGGTAGAGTGTTTAGTGGTACTATTAAACAAGGAATGAAAGTAAGAATACAAGGACCAGATTATGTACCAGGTGGTAAAGAAGATCTTTATATCAAACAGATTCAAAAGGTTGTTGTTATGATGGGTAGACAAATGAAGGATGTTGAAAGTTGTCCAGCAGGTAATATTATCGGATTAATGGGTATCGATGGTGAATTGAAGAAAACCGGAACCATTACCAATAGAGAAGAGGCACATAATATCAAGAACATGAAGTTTTCAGTATCTCCTGTTGTGAAATATGCTATCAAACCTAAAGATCCTAACGATTTATCTAAACTCAAAGCTGGTTTGATAAAATTAAGTAAATCCGATCCATTGGCTGTTGTCAGTATGAATGAGAATGGTGAAATGACTATTGCAGGTGCAGGAGAACTTCACTTAGAAATATGTTTAAAGGATTTAGAAGATGATTATGCAAGAGTTAAAATAATAGTTGACGAACCATCTGTTAATTATTTAGAAGGTATTACAGATTCTGTTACAGATATCAAGATGGCTAAGAGTGCCAATAAACACAATAAAATCTTCATGACTTGTGAACAATTATCTGAAGAACTTATTGAAAATATCGATAATGGAAAATTAGTTCATAAAGATCCTAAAGAAAGAGCAGCTAAATTTAGAGAAATAGTTAATATCAATGAAGATTGGGTTAAGAAGATCATGTTTTATGGACCAGATGATAAAGGATGTAATATTGTTGTTGATGGAACTAAGGGTATTGCATACTTGGCAGAAATCAAAGAATATTTAAGACAAGGATTTAGAGATGTTACAAGCAAAGGACCTTTGATCGGTGAAAATTTGAGAGGTGTACGTTTTGATATGAATGATGTCACTTTGCATAGTGATGCTATCCATCGTACCGGTATTCAGATAAGTGCTCCTATGACATCCGTGTGTAAGGGTTTGATACTTGCAGCTGAACCAACTCTTTACGAGCCTATTTTCTTTGCAGAGATTAATGTTTTATCCGAACAGATGAGTGGTGTAACCAGTACCATAAATCAGAGAAGAGGTACAACTGAAAGCTTTGTTGATGAAGGTGGTTCTAGAACAATCGTTACCGGATATATCCCAGTAAAAGAATCTTTCGGATTTAATGCTGCTTTATTGAAAGCTACTAGAGGACAGGCTAGTTGTATTCTTACATTTAGTCACTATGCTCAGTTACCAGGATCAATTGCCCAGCCTAATTCTATATTAGCTCAAACTGTTGCTGCAGTAAGAAAGAAAAGACATATGCCCGAATTAAGAAGTGCAGATTGCTACTTTGATAAAGCATAATTAAAGTGAGAATTGAAAAAAAATATTTTTTTTATTTGTTATTTGCTTATATACTTTTGTTTATGCAAAATTAATTCTATAATATTCTTTTTAAAATGCAAATTTGTTTATTTAACTTTCGTTTATGCAAAATTAATTTTAAAACATTTTTTTAAAATGCAAATTTGTTTATTTAACCGGATTCCGTTAATCAAGAAGAATATTTTTCTAATACTCTCCCTCCTCCTCAATACTCTCACCCAACGCATTTTTTAAAAAAACAAATCTTTCTGTTTCCAAAACACATTTTTTTATATCTTCAGTTGTGATTCTTTTTGTCTTTTTATCCATCTTACGTACAACCTCCATAGTAAATTCTTCAATAAAAAGTTCTGTAGCTTTACCAATAACCACTGGAGCAGAAACACTAATTTTTCCTATATCATCATTACCTTGCATAATTCTTTTCAATCTAGCAGCAGGAAATCTACATTTCTTTTTTATTGTATGCTTCATTGCTAAGGGTAATATTCTGTAGATAAAACAAAATATATTAATTTTAAAAATATAGAAATATTTTAACAAGATTTAATTTTTTAGTTATGAAAGCTTTTAATTATAACAAAAGTTCTTTATTAGAGGTTTTACCGGAATCTGAAGCTTTAAAGTCATTTAATTATTTTATTTTACAATAAGCAAAGATTGTCAGTATATAAAAATATAAATAAAATTTATTGATTCACCACCATATTCTATTTACAATATTTTTATTATCGTTTAAATAAATAAGTTACACTTATTTAAAAATATTTTGGCTTTAATATGCTTTTAATTTTATTAGTAATATGATATTTTGACTACATCTATTGAAACATATTGATTTATAAGTAAATAATATCATAGAAAGAATAGATAATTTAAACTCGTATCAAATCAATATAGAATATTCATCCTATCAGTTTTTTAAAAACCATTTTAAGTAACCTATCATAACCCTTTGTTAAATATTCTGTTTATCCTATTATTAAACAACAAAATCTTATATATTTTAACTAACTTCTGAAGAAAATACTAGACAATCACAAAAATTGCTAAAATTTTATATGTATTTTAAGATGTACAAACATTAAATGATTAAATATTTAAAAAATATTCATTCTTTAATGTATAGAAACATAAAAATAATATAATAAAATTATATAAACTTTGTAAGTAAATATTAATTTTTCATTATATCATATTTAAAACATATTTATATATATAACAACCAAGAGGATAATCATTATAAAATATATTTTCTAGTTTTTTTAAATTGTAAATAAAAAAATATAAATTTTTCAAATAACAATTTAATCATTATCAAAGAAATAAAATAAAACAAAATAAAAAGATCTTAATTATAAATGTTATATTAGAATACTTTCATATTATTATTTATATCTTAGAAGATATTAAATATATTCTAATTTTTTTGTTTCTTTCTGAAATATATAAACAATATACAATTTTTTATGAATATTTATTTCTATACCCTATGCTTGAACTCTCTGAAATAAGCAAAGAAAAAATATGTTCTATTACATCTGATAATAATGAAACTGTTATCTCTACAAATAAATCATTATATTTTCTTTCGCATGAAATAAAACCTCTTGATTTTTATGCAACGGATATTACGAGAATTGCTCTGCATAATAAAATGATAGCTTTTATTTCTCAGAATATTCTTTATGCAATAGATATAAGAACAAATCAACTTTTGATAATAGATGAAAATATAAATGTTTTTAGATTTAGATGTATATCCATATATAAAAATTATATTGTTACGGCAGATATAAAAGGAGATGTTCAATTATACATTCTTGAAGAAGATATTTTTGATAAAAAAGAAAATAAAACACAAATAAAAAAACATAAAATACACGTAGAATATAAAAATGGTAGAAAAATAAAAAATACAAAAAAAAATATAAAATTTGGAAATACTGAAATTCTTCAAATAAAAATAATAGAAGATAAAATATATTCTATATCTGTTGGAGGTACACTTGTAATCTATGAAATATCCAAAAATAAAATAAAAAGAAAACATTTTGAAAAAAACCTCATTTCTCTTTATATCCTAGATGATATAATATACATTGGTAATAGAAAAGGTAAAATATATATTATAGAAAATAAAAAAGAAACTAAGGTTAATTTAAGTAGTGAGCCAATAGAAGAATTATCATATTTTAAAAATAATTTATATTGTATAACAGAAGGATTTGTTACAAGGTTTAATCTTAAAGGATATAAAAAAACATATGGAACATTATATGCAGTACCTAAATATATTTTCACGTATAAAGATTGTGTGCATTGTTATTCAAGTAATATAGGGCTTATGATGTTGGAAGATAGAAAAGATGATTTTTATGATGAGATGATGCAATAATAAAAATATATTTATAATAAAATTATGTTTTGAAATAGAAATATATTTATATTTTCTTATAATGATATTTTTATATTCTATGATAATTATATTTTGAGATAAAAATAATTTAATATTATTATAAATATATTTTAAGATTATTTAATTGTTATTTAAAAATATATTCTTAAACACAATTATACGATTAAGATGTTTCATAAAAATATTTTATCGTTTTAAAATAACAATATATTATCATTACAAGAAAATAATATTATAATGATATATTCTTAAAATAAAAATATACGATTAAGATTTAAATAAAATTTATTAATCCAATATTTTTATAATCTTTTTACTTTCTTTGTTAACTAAATATCCTGATGCTTCTATGTTTCTTAGAATATCATCATCTAATTTTATATTGTAATTTTTTATTCTTTTTTCAAAGTCTTTTATTCCTATTATAACATTGGATGGTAGGGTACGGAAGGATTTAATTTTATCTTTGAACATTTCATTAAGAATAAATATTGATAATTCTTGGTTGTTATTTTCCCCTAAGTATTTGGCGAATTTTTGTTTAAGATTTTTGGTGACGGAATATTTTTGGGCTCGGAGGAATGAATCTAAGGATAGGTTGATGGCCAGATCAATATCTTCTGATGAAACTGTGGGTGATAATCTCATCCGTGCAAAAGATTCACTCATACGTACGATACCTTCAATATGTCTAACTGTAATGGGAAGAGTACCAATTCCCATACTTTCTTTACGTAGTTCAACGTATAATTTGGAGATTTTATCTAAATTCATTGGTGGGATGGTTGGGAAAACATTTTGGCGGGCGTAGATTATGTATTTCTTTAAAAAATTTTGAGAGAGTCTCATTTGTGAAGGCATGAAATTTGTTTTTTCTTCTTCAATTGAGGAATGCGTGTTTAAAATAAATCTGGCCATGTTTTCATCACTACCTTGTTCTATCTGATCTTTAATAACGCATAAAATATCAAATCTGGAAATGATAGGGTCAGAAAGGTTAACATTCTGGGAAAAAGTTAATGAAGAATTATAAAAACCTCTTACTGGGTTAGCTGCTGCTATTACACCGCATCTGGCATGTAGAGATGCTACTATACCTGCTTTAGATATTGAAATACTCTGTTGTTCCATAGCCTCGTGTATTGATGTTCTATCTTTATCATTCATTTTATCAAACTCATCTATTAAGCATATTCCTTTATCTGCTAAGACTAAAGCACCTCCTTCCAATGTCCATTCTTTTGTAACTGTATCTTTTCTTACTGTAGCAGTAAGACCTACAGAAGAAGCACCTTGTCCAGTTGAAAGTACTGCTCTATGTGCTACACCTTCTACATATCTAAGAAATTGACTTTTAGCTGTACCAGGATCACCTAAAAGTAAAACATTTATATCACCACGTATTTTGTGATTCTCTACAATTTTCTGTTGTCCTCCAAATAATGCTAATGCTATAGATCTTTTTACATTTTTATGACCGTGTATTGAAGGAGCTATACTATTTGTTATGATATTAACAATATTTGGATGTCTACTCATTTTTATTATCTCCTTGATATCTTCTGAAACCAATTTACTATTTTCAAATTCATTTTCTTTTTTATTTATTGTTATTGCATTAATTGTCGTGAAAAATACAGGAAATCCGCTTTTAATATTCAAAGACAAAGAGAAAGAATTTTTGTAAACACCAATAACTTCGATCTCTTCTCCAGGCTTAGCAACATCAATTAAATCATAAAATAACATAACTTCCTTACTTCTAGGAAGTGCACCTGGTGGAACAGTTCCTGGAATTTCTTGTATTGTTATTTTTTGAAAATCTTTATATATCGTCTCTTGTGATTTTACAGTAAAAGGACCTTTAGATTGACACTCCAAACAATTTGTAGGCTTAAATTCATCTTTATCAACAATAAAAGGCCCAAAAACACATTTACATTTCAAACAAGTATATTTTACAACAGAAAGTAAAGGAAACACACCACTTCTCCTAGTTACCACACCATTAACTCTTACCAAACTATTCAAATGTTCATTTCTCAAATTTCTAATATTTTCCAAAAGAGGAACATCCGTAATTCTTACATGCACTTTATTTTTTATCATTTTATAATTGGGAAAGAGTGTTTGAACCACTCTATCCAAACCTTGATCCAACACCTCCATTACCTCTTCTGTTTTCTTTATCAACCCTACAATTATATTACCACTATATTTTTCTATATCCATATAACTTACATACAAAGATTCTTTATTATATGAACACATCTCTCTTATTTTCTTTATATATTTTTTATTTTCAAAATTATTTAAAAAATCTACAAAAGAATTCAATAACTGAGATTTGAATAATTGTACTTCATCTGTAATATCAACAGGCTCAATATCTGATGATGGTTGCATATTTATATCATCCTCACTTACAAATTGAGAGAATAATTGAGATTCAAAATCATTTTCCATGTTATCTATATCTGAAGAAGAATAGTTGGGATTATCCATTTGAAGGGGGCATAAATTGAAAACAAAAAATATAAACAATAAAAATATTTTTATATTTGAATAAAAAAATATTATTGAAGTATAAATTGGTATAATACGAGATACTTGATTATTAAAAGAATAGATAAAATAATTATTAAGAAATAAAATATCGTATTAAAATAAAATAATTATCTCTCCTCCTTCTCTATTGGAAAACAAAAAAAATATAGAAAATAAAAAAAACATAAAATAATTATTAAAATATATAAATTTATAAATATATAAATATATAAATATATACGAACACAATTATAATAATTTTATATTTTATTCATCATTTTAATTTAACATTGTTTTTAAAATTTTAAGAATAATTTTACCCTATGAATCTTCAAGAAGAACAAACATATTATATTGATACTAATTTAACACAAGATAAAGTAATTACTAGTTGTAGTGATATGAAAATAAGAATATACGATGTAAAAGAAACAGGATTGGTTTTTATAAACGAATTAGTAGCACATGAAGCACCTGTTACCTGTGCTATATTTTTAGGTGAAAGTAATATGATAGCAAGTGTAGATGATAAATCAAATTTAATTTTATGGAAAATAGAAAATGGTAAATATATAAAAAAATTAAATATTAAAATATTTAGTGGGTCTACATCCGCTCTTTCTTATTCTGGTGAAAAAGAAATAAATATTTATGCTGGATGTTCTGATGGAAGAATAAGAAAAATAATATTGGATAATACGTTAGGGTATAAAATAGAAGAATATTATGCACATAATTATGGTGTGTGTGTTATTAGTAGTAATAATAAATTTATAGTATCTGGTGGTAATGATAATAAAATTGTATTATGGGATAATAAAATGAATAAAATAGAAGAATTTATAGATCATGATAATTATATTAGAGCTGCAGTATTAGCACCTGAGAATGATTTTGATATTTTATGTTTTGCTAGTTGTGGAGAAGATAAAAAATGTATTATTTATACAAAGGAAGGGGAAGAAAAGATAAAAAAACAAATAATAGAATTGGATAAGGAATGTTATACGTTAGCATGGTCTAAATGTGGATTTGCGTTGACTGTTGGATATGGAGAAAATGAGGTTAAAACATTTATGCCAAATAATGATGGTGAGTTTAAGAGTGTGGATATGGAGAAAGTGAATTAAAATATTTTATTAAAAATTATAGTTATAAATATTTTTATTTCTTAAATAACACTTAGAAGAAAATAGAATATCTTTTTAACGGTATTTTTAATATTTAATAAAATATAGGAGAAAATAATTCTTTATAAATATGAAATTAAAAAATATATTATAAATTTTGAATTGAATATAATCTACAACCGTATGAAATTATGAATGTCTTTTATTTTTAATTTAATTCAATATCTTTGAAATAAAGATTTTTAGATTTTCTATGGTTTCTAAATCTATTAATTCAGATAGAGCCAATTCAGATGTAAAATTCATGAGATGTAAATATGCTTCTTCTTTTTCTATTTTCATTGCTTCCATTTTTATTTTTTCTATCAATTTCAACAAAAAGATTTTCATTTCATATTTTAATATTCTTTTATCACCTGATAATAATGGGGATATTTCTATGTTGATAGGATAATGTGAATTTTTATTATTAATTTTTATTTCTATAATTTTCTTTATATTTTTTATTTTATCAAACATTTTTCTTGTGTTATAAAAATATTTAAAAGCTTCAGATACTAAAAAATCATAAATATCGATATTTATAGTGGTAAATTTATATAATAATTTTATATTCATAATAAAATTAAAATGATTTTTTAAACCTTTAAGTAATTCTGTTTCTACGTTATCTATAAATAATTCTAAAGTTTTTTTATAAGTATGTAAACATCTTTTATAAAAATTTTTATCATAAAATTGTTTCTTAGTGTATAAAATATTGTCTATTTGACAAAGAAATTTGGAAATTTCTAAATTATTACAATATCCTATGGTAAAATATTCTGTATTAAATATATTTTTTTCTTTAAAAGGTTTCATTGTTGTTATATTCTCTGTAATAATATTATTTTTTGTATTAATAATATTATTTCTATTGCTATTACTGGCATATTCTTCTTTATCATCTATATTATTATCTGTATTTGGTAAGATATATTTTCTATTGCCTATAACCTGTAAAATTTCTTCGTATAAAAGAGTTTCAAAAATATTATAAATTTTTATATTTCTAGGAAATATTTTATAATAAGAATATTTTTGGTTATCGTATATTTCAGAATAAATTTCAATGAATTTAGAAGGTGATAGAGTATTTTTTAGTTCATATTTCATATGTTTTTATAAAAAAACATAACATTTAAGATAAAATCAATACAATGTTTTAAATACTTTTTTTATTGATTATTTGTTGTTACCAACTGTAAGTTTTATGAATTTTAAACTCTATTATTATTGATTTGTTACGCGATTAAATATTTTTAATATTTTTTTAAATAATATTTTAATTATCATTAAAGTACCTCTGTTGGTTGCGACACGTTATATCCGAGATTCTTATTTTTTTAAATTGTATGACAGCCTTGTATTAATGGGTTTGTTGTATGTATTAACTTTATCTTGCGTTACAAAGCGTTAGAAATTTGCATATGATGCAATCATTATTCTTATTAAATTCTAACATTTTCCTTAGTATAATATTAGCTGAGTCAAATCAATACAAGGATTCCAATTATGTTGGCTATGCATTACATTCATCTTATAATCTGACTGGCACCCAAAGCACGCTAATAGATGCCATCGAATCTTTACCTACTAAACAAATTCCTTCTTCTATTTTTTATTTTTCTTTGGAAATTCTTTAGAGCGAGACATTCGATCCCGTTGGATTTGGGATTTGGTTATTACCCCACAATTACTGGACCAAGCGGGCTTCTCATGGTAAGAGAAAACTTAATCTGTCTATAAAAATAAAAGAATTAGAAGAGTATTTATATGTGAATAAATATAATTTTTATTTTTTAATGATAATTTCAGAATTACCGTACATAAGAACATTTGCTAAAAACTTTAATGAAAAATGTAGATTATTTAATCCTTTAAAATTGTTGCTCTTGATATATCAACTAAAAACTTTTCAATATTTTTTCTTTGATATTATTTAGTGTAATAATTGATTAGTTTACCAAATTTGAACATAATTTTTTTATACCTTTAAGCTCGTAACATTTATATTCTCTTCTTATTCCAATCAAAAGTATTCTTTCATTTTAAATTTTTTTTATATTGATTGTACAATTGGTTTTGTGATCCCAAGCCCTTTATCGATTTTTCATATGAAAAATTATTGTTATGTAAATAAATAAATTTTTCACTAATTTCAGATAGATTTTTTAATATTTTATTTGAGTCGTAAAAGACATACGAATTTGGTTGAAAATTTTTAGGTAAAAATTTCTTTTTTTTCTGTAGGCTCTCGAAAATTTAATTCTATTGAAAATTATCTGTGGTTTTAAAGGTTACTTATTAAACACGAGGCCTGATATTATTATTAGTGATATTTTTTAAAATTGTATAAATTAGTTTATTAAGGATTTTTAATATCAATGGAATAAAATTTTTATAAAAATTTTAATCAAAATGCGGAAGAAAATAAATGCAGTATTTAATTTTATTTCTCTAATTTAATCAAACATAAATTGTTTGTAATATGTTTTTTGAATACTTGTGTAACCAAACCATAAATCAATTGTATGTTAAAACAATAAAACAACCTCGATTAATAACTATTTATGTATAATATTTATTAATATTTTTTTTACAAAATAAATAAAATCACATAAAAAAAATTTTTCAAAATAAAAAATAAAATTTTCTAATATTTATTTTTTTAAAAACTTACAAAATTTAATATTATATTATCTAAAGTCAATCGAAAATACTATATATTCTAAAATTTAAACATATAATTTTACGTAATAAATCTTCTATTAAAAAACGCCAAGAATATTGATTTTTTTATTTTAAATAATAATATTCGAAGGAAGGCATGAGTAATTTTTTTAATATATTTATAATATTTATAACTTTAAATTATTATGTTTTTCTGCAAAACATTAAAGCAACAAATAATAAACTTATCAAGAAAGGAACAAAAAAGGTATTAACATTAGAAAATATTCAGGAAGAAAAATGTGAAATCAATGGTAAAATTCGATACTGTTTGCCGGATTCTATATCTAAAAAAACATATGTGAAAATCACAGAAATAGAATATGATGGTATTAAAATTCGATTTACAGATAAAAATCGTTTACCTATTAATATGAAAGAATCCGAGTTTCATAACATAATAAGTGGAGATTTAAAACTGAATGATTGTGATTGTTATTTTCAAATTCTTTCAGTAATTTTTAAAATAACAGCATTTATTGACGAAAAATGTTTTCATACAACTTTGTGGTGGGGTTGTTGTACTTCGGCTCCAATAAAAATTTCTACCTCGTTACATGATCAACTCCCCAAATCAATACGTCTCCTTGATTTGAGTCTTTGGTTTAGATATATAATTCTTCCATTGAATTATTTTAATTCAGAGTGCCAAAACAATCAAAATATATATGATGTAGATGTCTTGAAGTCTGGGCAAAGACTATATGGTTTGGATAATTTAACAATTGATAAAAATACCCAAATATATAATATTGATTATTTTATATTTGATCATGTTGATTCGGAACTATATACTAAAATTTATTATAAGACAAATGATCATGGAATGATTGAAGGATATATTGGAAAGAATACAACCCAATGTAACATGAATGAAAACATATTATTTTTCTGTACAGAAATGAATAAACAACAAGATGAAAATATTAACAATACGATACAAAATAAAAATAATTTAAAAAATCAAAGTATACCAGAAAATATATTAAAAACAATTATAACATCGT
>LDOQ01000126.1:0-60991 GCA_001887945.1 Spraguea lophii | reverse complement strand
TTCAATAATCCATAAAAAGTATATTTGGCCGTCTTTTCAGAGAGATGAGATTCATTTGGTTCAGTAATCGTAGGGTAGTAACCAAACCATAAGCTTAATGAGTTTGAATTTCTTATTTGGAAATATTTTCCAAACAAAAAAAAGATAAAAGGGAAAACGATTGACTGAGCAGGTAAGAAGTTCAAACTCACTAGGCTTAAGATTTGATTATTATTCCACAACTAATGAACCAAATGAATCTCATCTCTTTGAAAATATAATAATTGTCGCGGCAATTGCATTTTTTTAACCAAAGGATCCTCAAGAATTGTAAGATTTTAAAATTCATTTATTAGAAGATAACGCATTCAAAACAGATGGGGTTGAGAATTTACTCAATATTTATACCAAGATGGATGGAAAAAAGAGAGGGGATTTTTGACGTTTACAAAAGTATAATTTTTATTACCTGTTTTATAAATATAAAAACTGTTTAATAATCCATACTTAAATCATATAAACTTTTCTCAGAAAATATATAAATTATCACAATTTTTATTTTAAAAAATATATTTAATAAAAATAATATTTCTTTACTTATGATATTGATCAATCTTTTTATTCTTTTATAACAATCATTATGACAAATAAAGGTTTTTGTATATATGAATAAGATACTGGTTATTTTAATGTAACATTATAAGTTACAAAAAACAATATAAAGGCCAGATATTTGAAAATGTATATAAAAAATGGTTTTTCTAAAATAAAAAAAAATATATAATTTGTTTTTTTTTGAAATATTAAAAATTATAAAAGAAAACACAAAATCCATTGTTTCTTTTTGTAATCTTGAAATATCTTTCTAATTTGTACGGTAAATATATTTCTTAACGGAGAAAAATTTACACAAAAAAAACTGTATTTAAAACATAACCCAAAAAGAAGTAAAAACATGGTTTTTTTTTAAAAAATGGATCTTGTACATTTACTGCCCCCACTTGTACAAGTACTACTGCTCCCAGAAAAATGGTCAGGTGAATTCTTAGTAATAAAATTTAATTATCATTATTTTCATATCTAAATATTATACCTAAACATCCATTGTTTAATGTATATTTCCAATAACTCTTTTTTTACTTATTTTACTTTTAATCCTTTTTTTATTTCTTCCAATACGATTTCATAGATTATATATTGATACCGGTTTCTGGATAAACAAAATTTCTTTATAATTAATAATTTCGTGTTCATGAATATCTTTCCCTGTATAATTTTATTTTTACATTAGACATATTTTGGTAACAGAAATTACAAATTATATATAGTTTTAAAAGTTCTTTATTCCTTAAAAACCGTATCTATGAATCTACAGAACCATTGAAAATAGGTAAAAATAGATTATTTAAAAATTTAATTGCCCACGTGTGAACTTACAAAAAATAAAGAAAAAATGAAGAAAACGCCATACGTATACCAAACGTTTTTAATTCTAAAGGTTAGACTAGAAAGCTATTGTATTTTTACGTATAGCAGCAAAGTTCAATTATTATAAGTATATTATAGTTGATATTTATTAATTTTAAAATAAACATTCTTTCAAAAATAAAAATCTTCAAATAAAAACATTACAGAGTATTGATATTCTTATAGATAATAATAATATAATATTTATCAATTGCTATGTTCAAATAAGTGTTATATACAATCGAGTCCACCATATTTACAATGTATGAAAGAAAAATAACAAGTATATAATTATTATTGATGCTTATTTTCTTATAGCTTTTTTTGGTTTTTAAAGTAACTACTTTAATAATATAAATATCTTAATTCCATGGAATGATTTTTTTTTCATTTTTCATTGTAAAAAGACCTTGAATTTAATTACATATTACGCCTCTCAAAAAACTGTCAAATAACAGCAATTTTTAACCTAACGTAAACTCGTAGAAATGGGCTATCTTGAATAGAAAATTACAACTAAATAATATAAAAGTTATTAACATTTATATACAACAATTATATTCAAAAAAAACATATAAATATGTCAAGAAATATAAATTATAATATAATACGTATGTTAGAATAAATTTAAAAGTAAATAATACTTTATTTTAATTTATTATTTATAAGAATTTATAAATTTTCTTTTTTTCATTTATTATAAACAACTTAAAAACATGTCAAAATAAGTAAACGTCAAAATAGAAATATAAAAGCAAAATAAAATTTCTTTTTTATGAATATTTTATATATTTTCTTTCCATTATTTTTAACTAGTATAAACTATGATTCTAGTTCCGAAGAAGAATGTTGTTCAAATCCAAATAATACCAATTATTTTTATAACAATATAGCAAACGGTTACGATCCACATATACATGTATATTTGCCAAGAAAAAAGGATAAAAAATTAGATGAAGAATTAGATGATGAGGCAAAGACAATCGATTTAAAAGATAAAAGGATGAAAAAATTACCTAAGACATTGAAAAACTGTTCTGAAGTCGAAATTTTGGATTTAGAAAAAAATCGTTTAACTTCTGAATGCTTTAATACAATTATAGAATTAAAGAAATTAAAAAAACTTATTCTTATTAATAATATGATAGATAAGATACCTAGAACAATTTGTGAACTAGATAATTTAAAATGCTTGCTTATAGGATCTAATTGTTTTAGAGAAATACCAAAATCGTTTACAACTATGAATATAAAAATTTTAAATCTTGATAATTTTTTCGATAATTCAAAAGATAAAGAAATTTCATATTCTGAAAAAATAGATATTTTAGAGGGTGCATTTCATATGAAAAGTCTTACTGCTCTATCTTTTAAAGATAATGCAACGGGTAATATTACAATGGATTTAAATACTAATAGTAATATTGAAAAATTAAATCTAAGAAATAATAATATTTCTGAAATACCAAGTTTTATATTACGTTTAGAGAAATTAAAATATATCGATATATCCAATAACAAAATTGTGACAATAATACCATTAAATTCTTTAAAAGGATTAGAACACGTTAAAATAGAAGAAAATAATATATCTGATATTTTACCAGGTACATTTTATTCTTTAGAAAACTTAAGCATTTCAATACCACCCGAAGCATCATTTCCATTATCAAATATAAATGAAAAACAGAAATTAAAAACTTTAATAATAATAAAAAATCGAATGTCACCAAAATTCGTCCTGGATATATTTAAAATTCACACAATCCAATCTCTTACTCTATTGAGCTGTCATCATGAAAATATGCTGAATGGAATAGAACAAATGACAGAATTACAAGAACTAAAAGTTTACTGCAAAACCGAAAAAGTATTTTCTCCAACCTTCTCGCAGTTAAAAAATCTACAATCATTATCCATTGTCTCTTCAAAAACATCTTATACCATCTATGAATCTTTCTACGATAATCTAAAAGATATCCCAACCCTAAAAAATCTAGAAATAGACCTACAATTATCCAGATACATGTACCGCCTCCCACCAATATTTAATATTATTGGATTAGAAAAATTAGCCATAAGAAAATGTTTGATCAACAATTTAAAATTTTTTTTACAATTAAAAAATTTAAAATATTTGATAATTGAAAGATGTGAGGTTACCGACATGGAAAAAGAAGACATTATAAATTTATATAAAATCGATGGCATACGTTTACGATTTATTTTACATGGGGGAATAGAATGGAATATAAAAAAAGAAGTCAAAGAAGAAATAATAAAAAGAAGAGAAATGGATAGGTTAGAAGAGAATATAGAAATAGTAATTGATATATTAAGATTTTAAAATAAATAAAAATTTATTATAAGTAATAGCAAAATTATAATAATAGTATTATTATATTTATTATTACTGTTATTATTATTACTGTATGTTTAACATATTGTTATATTCTTTTTACACCATTATATTTATTTAATTCTATATAATCCACATATAATTCTATCCTGTTTTACTTCTTTTATATTATTTTTATAATTATCTTTAACTTCTTTTATAGCCATATCTATCATTTTTTTATAACGTATATTATATTTCTTATTATTAGATATCTTGTTATCTATTTTACTCTTATTAGATATATTTTTATTTAATTTATTGTTATTATAAATATATTTTTTATCATTGGGATAGAAATAGAGATAGAATGCTATTTCATATATTTCTAACATATTATCATCTAGATAAGATAGTTTATTGAGATATGATATTTTAAAACTATTAAATGAACATAGTATAGATGATGGTCTGTTATAAAGTAATACTAGATTTTTTAACATAGAAATATTATTATAAGGGTATAGGGGTTTTTATAAATATAGAGAGAAAAAATTCATAAATGTAAAAGAAAATAATCTTTTAGGAAATAATTAAATAACTACTTATTTTTAGAAAATGATATTTAGCTATTTTAACTTTTAATTTATTATAAAAATTTGGTAAGGTGTGCAAATAAAAACCCTATAAAGAAACAACCCCAAATGTTTGCAACACGCAAAATATCCATATAAATATATGAGCTATCTAAAAACACATATGTGCTTTTTTGTTGGTTTTAGAATCATGGACTAATTTCATCAAAAAGGTTATACCCTGAATGTAAAAAGATTATGCCAATCGAATGCAGCGAGCGGATATAACTATTTAAATGGAGATGTTCTACCTTGAACGCAAGAGAAAACCTATATCAATAAGAAAAAAAACAGTTTTTTATGGTTTTAAAATTTTTATCTACGAAATACAAATACTTCAAGTAATATTAGAAATATGTGAAAAATCTACACATAAACGTATTATAGAGAAACGAAATTAAGTTATGAGTAATAAATTTCATAATAAATAAATTAAAACATGTGGCAATCAAAAATAAAAAAAATAAATAGGTGGATATGATGACATAGTAGAAATCGATGAGACAGCAGTTTGAAAAACTAAATATAATACTGGAAGATCTCTGAAACAATTTTGGGTTATTGGTGGCATTTCTAGGAACACAAAATAAGTATTTTATCATGTTGAAAATAAAAGAAATATAGAAGTCATTAAAGAAATAATCAAAAACAATGTTAACGTAGGAACACGAATAATAAAAGATGATCGGAAAGCTTATTCAAAATTATCTAACTTGGTTTATGCACATAAAACGATTAATCACGCAGAGAACTCTATATACCCACAAAGCAAAGAAATATACATCCAAACCATTGAAATTACATGGAGATATTTAAAAAAATATCTAAAAAAACAACCTGTACAGAATATAAATAGATTAATAACTCAAATTTTAATCTATTTTTAATCAAGATCAAAAATTTTTCTTTTTCATGAGTTCTTAAACGGGTTAAGGTGTATTAAATGATTATTTTATTTGTTTATTCTTTTCGTTTCTTCTTTAACCTTTTCTTTATAGGTCTTTATTTGCACACCTTACCGTTATTGTTATTTACATTATATCCATATTAAAAAAATATTTAATCATTGTTCTTTTAAAAGAAATAATTTTTTCTCTAATATAAATTTACCTGTATATCTATGAAAACTTCTATAATCTAAATAATCTAAGTAACATAACATAATTTAAATAACATACTATATATTACATAATATATCTATATAAAATTTATTTATATAAAATAACATACAGTTGGCTCACCTATACTCCACTTACCACTTACTACGCATAACCTATTATTCTTTATATATTCATCAGAATAAATATATCTACTATCTAAAATATAAGGTAAACAATTATCATTTATAATCCTACCAGTACCATTACAAATAAGTATACTATTACCAATATTATTATAAGGTAAAGATAAGTCTAACCATGGTATACACGTAGGACATAATAATTGCCTATTATAAGCATTATCAAAATAATAACATACATCTATAGTGTTATCGGCAATCGCATGATTTTCATCAGTAGTAATACAGTTATTATCAATAGTAATATTATCTTTATTATCAATAGTAATATTATCTCTATTATAATTATTATTTGTATGGTGGTTACCATAGGTTAGTGTATATAATTCTTCTATATTCTTATTTATATATCTATTATCTTTATTACAATTAATATTTCTTATAGCTATAATACCTATCATAACCCTATTACATAATCTACTTCTATAATTATAACCATCTATCTTATATTTCAACATCCTATAAATAAATATTATTTTCTTATAATTGTTTACCATTATATGTTCTATAGCAGTATTCTTATTGTTATTAATAATATTAATATGTTTAATATGTTTAATATGATTGTTAGTAATAGTAGTATTATTATTATCATACAACTTATTACTATTATCATATAAATTATTATTATATAACTTATTATCATTTGTATTATAAAATATAATATCTACTAATCCAGGTACTAATAAAAATATATAATCTTTTATTATATCATACATATCATTATCTATTAGATAATTAATAACATTATTAATATTATTATAATCTATTAATTTTATAAATGATTGTATCTTTATAAGATTATTAAGATCTATAACAGTATAATATTTATTATTATTATTATTATTTATATTACTATACGGTAAAGATAATGTATTATTGTTAGTAATGGTAATAAGATCGTTGTTAATAATATTATCATCTACATCATTTATATCATTTACATTCTTATTGATATTATTTGTATTATTATCTTTGTTGTAATATATAATAGGAATAAAATATTTACCTATATTTTTATTATCTTCTATAAATTTTAATAAAGAATTAAAATTACCTTTAAGAATATCTTCTTCTGTTTCATCTTTAAAATAATTATATTCTATGTTATCATCATCGTCAGTATTAGTATGCTTGTTAGTAATAGTATGATTATTAGTGATATGATTGTTAGTAGTATTTTTGTTATCATCTCTATTTATATTATCATTATCGTTACCATTGTTATTATCTCTATTACTAATATCATTATTATTATATCTATATTCTTTATAACATTTATATGTATTATAATACTGATAAAATAATAAATGTTCTTCTATTAAATTATGTATATCTTCTTTATAAATATTATTATCTATAATATTATTTATAGTAGTAGTATAATTATTTATCATATCTTTTAATTTACTTATTTTATTTATACTCTCTTTTATAGTGTTATTAGTGGTATTATTTTTAGTATCTTTATTACCTTTGTTAGCATCTACTTTATCTTTATCTCTAGTACTATCATCTTTATTATCCTTAGTATATATTGTAATATATTTATTTATAAGCTTATGATATAATTTTATAGTAGATATTAATAATATTCTATCTTTGTATAACATTAAGGTATAATGTTTGTTTTAATTAAAATAATAGATATATTGATTATGATATAATTATAATAATATTACATTAATAACAATAAAAATATATATGAACTTATTAATAAAAATATTCAATTAGAAATTTGTGGTATATGTTAAATATATATGAAATTACGCGCAATCTTAACAAAGATAAAAATACCTTAAGATTATTATAAATAAAAATATTTAAAAGAATAAAATATTAGGATCAATGAAAATAAAAACTTTAGTTTATTATTTATATTATTAAAATGATTATTTATTGTTATTTATCGGGTAGATTAAAATATTCTATAATCTTATTTCTTAATTCTTTTACTTCTACGTATTCATCTATTATATTATCTTTATATAATCTAAATGTATTATCTTGTAATTTACATATATCTTCTGCTATAGTTTTTATAGTAGTATTTATATTATAACTATCATTATGATTGTTAATAGTACTTAGATTATTATTATAAGTAATATTATCATTATTATAATTATCATCTGTGTTTAAATGTTTACATTCTTTATATTTATTAACTATTTTTTCTAATTTACTTTTAATTTTATTTTTTACTTTGATTTCACACAATGCACTAGGTTCTAATACACCCACCTCCGCTGTATTATGTACTGTCAATCTTATATTTTTATTAATATTTTTATCAAAAATTACATACGTACCTCCTCTTAGTTGTCCATTGGGTGGTATATAAATATATATTTTATTTTTAAATATTTTTAGTTCATTGATAATATTACTACCATATTTTAATACTCCATCAAGCATATCTTTATCTCCTCCACTAAATCCTTTATAATTGGCTATGATCAAAAGATTAAGGTTTTCTGTATTTATTTGTGATATAAATTCTGAGAATTTTTGTGAGGATGATGCATGTAATACATGTGGCATTAATTTGGATTCAATATTATTTTTATTGTTAATGTTTTGAGTGTTGGTTGTGGATTTGTTGTTTTCTTCGTTGGTAATATGGTTATTATATGTATGATGTTTACTACTGATAATTGCTATGGTTGTGTTTTGGATTTTTGCTCTGGCTGTTATTATATTGGGTGCGTAATCTGGCATATATTCTTTGTATGTGTTTTTATCAATTATGTTTTCTATTATTTCTATTTCATTGTAATTTTCTATAGATTTATTTATTACTTTATTGAAATCTATATTCTGAATTATACATTCATTCGTGTTATCAGTTATATCCTGATTTGTACATTTATTTGCGCTATCATCTATATTATTATGTTCATTTGCATTATCATTTGTATTCTGATTTATACATTCATTAGTATTATCATCCATATTACTATATTTATTTGTGTTATCATATAATTTTTTACTATGGGAAGATTGTCCATCTATATAATATTCTATCCATCTGAATATTTCTTCTATACCATCCATATCATTTACCACTTCACATTGCACTATGCCATTTTTACCTAAAACTTCATAACCACCTAACGATAAATTACTTTTATAATAATTATCTCCAAGTAATTTATTCAACGCTTGATATCCTGTTAATAGCATATAACTATCTTTTTTCATAATAATTCTATTACCCAATCTACATAAATATGCACCTATACCTACACTCATTCCACTAACATATGATAATGTGAATATAGAATTATATGCATCTATTGTTTCTATGGCACATAAAGATGATAAAGATAAATTCTCACTTCCAGAATTTTTGTTAGAGAATATGGAAATTAATTTAGAATTATAAGATAAGTATTTGTCTGTAAGAGTTATCTTTTCTGTGGTAATGACATTGGCATTATTATCTTGAATATATAAATCACTTTCTTCTATTTTATCATTACCATCTTCTATAAATATACCATTATCTCTTATTTCTATATTATCTAACATATCTTCACTAAATCCTACTCTTACCCCACTATTATCATTTATAAATATTCTTAAATATCCTTTTTCTCTACATTCTCTACATAATAAATAATAAAATATTAATTCATCAGAAGAGAAGGATCCATTAGCATATATTTTAGACATAATAATAAATATAATAATATTATTCTTGTAATTATATTTATATACAGATATATTATTTTTTATATAATCTTTGGTATGAATTTTATTAGAAATATTATATGTATAATCTTTATAAGTATATGATAGACTATCTTTGTTATATAAATTATATTTATCGTTTATATCATTTAAGTTATATTTATCATTTATATTTTTGTATAAATATAATTCTATAGGATCTATATTTTTTAATACCTTTATAAGATATACAAATATATTTTTATGTTCTATATCCATAATATTATCTATCACCCGCCCTTCTATTTTCCGTTTAATTAAAACACCATCTTTATATAACCTTTCTTCTAAAACATTATTATATCTAATTATATATTTATAATTGATTATACCTTTATCTTTATTTTTATACTCCATATAACATTTATAATTTATTATAGCTTCTTTATATTTACATTCTATAAATATTTTTTTAAAATAAAATATACTATCTTCTATTATACTTTCTATATTATTTATATGAATATCATTATTTTTATTAATAATATTACATATATTAAGTATAAGTGTATTAACACTTTTGTCTTTATACATATATATTTTAGTAGTAGCTATTACATCATTCACAGCATAGGATAGATTTTTCATATCTACTATTTTATTGTTGGAATATTCATTAATATTTAAAAATATAAATCTATTAAAAGAATATTGTTCTTTTAGAATTATAAGAGATCTGAATGGGGATTTATATTCTATATTATATTCTCTATTGTTTATTCTCAATATATTATTTATAGTTTTATTATTATCATCTTTTGTATTATCTGTAGCTCTACTATCACTATTCTTAATATTTGTATTACCATCTTTTATATTTGATGTATTATAATATTCTTTAAGGTTTCTTATAATTATTTCCTCTTCTTCTTTATTTATAAGTTTATTGTTGTATAGAATATAAGGATAACTATCTGAATAAGTTAAATTATCTATATTATCTATTCTGTTAGAATATAAATATATATCAGGTACATAACAGAAACTATTTTTTTTATTGTTATTATTTTTATATTTATATACCAATCTCTTAAATATTATATCTATTAATAAATCTCTTAATTTAATAATATTATCATCAATATATTTTGTTATTATTTTATCTATCGATAGGAGTAATAAATTTAATCTTGATAGCTTTATATTCATAATATTATTGCTATTATCGTTAATAAGATTATTTTTATCAGAATTATTACTATAATTAGAATTGTTTGTAATTGTATCTTCAAACAGATTTATAGCTTCATTTATCACCTTAGTGAAATATTCCTTACCTTTATTGTTTATACTGTATATATTTATTATATCTATAATTTCTTCTATATTTGTAGGAATATACCAATAATATTCAGGAAAATATATTCCGTATAATAGTAATTTACTATAGTTTGTATCTTTGTTATCTTTCCATGTATAATTGTTTATACTATTGTCAAACAAATTGTTATTTGGTTTGTCATTATTACCGTTATTATCCATATCACAATTATTGTTGATAATAGCTATTACTTCCCCTTTATCTATTTTATCATTTATCTTTTTCAAAATTTTTATCTTTCCTTCCTTTTTAACTTCTAAATATACTCTTATCTTCATTATTTCTATTTCCATATATTTTTGATTAATTATAACAGTTTCATTATCTTTAACTAATATATTGGTTATTTTCCCACTGGTAGGAGAATATACTTTGTCTGAAGACAGGTTAAAAATGTATTGTTTACTTTTATATACTAATGTATATGTATTAGTATCATTGTTATCATCTGTGTAATATTCTATAATATTATTATCTATTAATACTTTTGATTTAAATTTATTGTATTTTAAAATTCTTGTATATATTTTATTATCTATTATTTCTATGAGTATATTATTTTTATCTATGCAATATATCTTAGAATTGTATTCTTTATCATTATAATTAAATTCGACATCTAATACATTATTATTTTTTTCTATATAATATATGACACAGAAATAATATATTATATTATCATTATTTATACAATCATTAGGTATAATATCATTTATTATTTTGAGATCTTTATCATTTTTATAATTATCTATGTTATCATATCTTTTTTTATTAATAAATTCCTTTTTTATTTTTTCTGCTGTGTCTGTATAATATTCATTTTCTCTAAATATTTTACTTTGTAAGACATATTTTATAAATTCAAGATGTGTATCTATATATCTTATTTTTAAGTTAGTGTTACTTTCTAAAAACTTTATACAATTGTTAATTGCTGCTCTTCTATTTTTACCTGTTATGAAAATATGTCCATATTGAGAATCTGCGTATTTGTTTAGTTTACCATTCAATAATGAGAAATATGCATAAATATTATTATTTTTATAAATGTTTGTTTCTATGGAAGGGTTTCCAGTAACAGGGTTAAAGTTATTATCCTCTGCTATTATTCTTATACCAATAACATGTTGTTTGGTCTTATTCTTTTTTATAATAATTGTATTAGAATAATTATTTACAGTTTTTGTATCATCTTTTGTTTTTTCTTTTTTATTATTATCTCTATCATTAATTTTTGCTGTATTACATTTATTTTTTTTATCTTTCTTTTTTATAGTTTCTTTAATTATTTTATAATCTAAAGCTATAAGTAATTGAATCACCGGTATCTCTATATCATATCTTATTTCTGTGCATGGATGTTCTACTTGTACCCTTGAGTTAATTTCTAAAAAATAAAATTCATTAGATTTTGGAAGATATAAAAATTCTACTGTAGCTACACCTATGTAATTGGATGATAAAATAAGTTTTTTAGAGTATTTTTTCATTAAATGATACACACGAGTATTATCATGTTTGCTTTTATTTTTTTCTTTCATAGATTTATCAGTTCTATGAAATTCTTCTTCGTTTTTACTGTTATTAATTTTATGTTTATTTCGTTTACTTACTATCACTGGTGGTGATTCTTCTATTAATTTTTGATATCTTCTTTGCAAAGTACAATCTCTTCCACCTAATATTATAACATTTTTATGATTATCTGCGATTACTTGCATTTCAATGTGTCTAGCTTCTTCTATTAGTTTACAAACAAAAAGTTCATCTATATTCGCAGGAGTTTTCTCTATCATTTCCAAATCATGTTGGTTTCTTATAGTAGTAATACCTTTCCCACCACCACTAGAACTTGTTTTTAGCATAATTGGATATTTATATTTATCTATAAAATTAGATAAAACATCTTTTATGCAATTGTTTTTTTCCTGTTTATGTTTGTTAGTAAATGTAATTGATTGCCAGGGAACTGTAGGGATTTTTAATTTTTCGCATAATTTCAAACTTCCAATTTTATCACCAACCATTTCCATTGCATCTTTACTAGGTCCTATAAATTTTATACCTAATTCACTTAGTTTTTCAGGTAATTTGTAATTTTCAGATGCATGTCCCCATCCCGGATAAACCATATCTATATTTTTTTCTATTGCTATCTTTGCAATAAGTTCAATATTACCAAAATTTTTTTCCGATGGTCCACTTTCCACGTGTATTATTTCATCAAGATAATTAATATAAAGATAATTTCCATCTATATCTTCTGAAGTTGCCATACCAATCAAAACAAATTCATTTTTGTCAAAAGATGCTCCACAAAATTTTTTATCAATAAGATCTTTTTTATTATCATAATTATTTTTTTTATTTAATTTTTCACATTTGTTGTATTTTTTATTGTGATCTATTTTCTTTATTGATAATATAAATTTTAAAGCACTTAATCCATTATTCGCTATCAATATTCTATGCTGCATAAAGGACAAAAAAAAGTTTTTTTTATAAAATAGTCTAAGGTATTATTTGTTTGACATCATAAATTCTTTTAAATTAACTAATGGATAAATAGATTTTGAAGTATATGCCATTATTGAGCAATTTATTGATCGTTTTAATCACTATTTGTTATTTTAAAACCTTTCAAGCTTAAAGAACGAATGAATTCGTAGTATTTTAAATTTGTTATCTTTATCAAATTAGTAGGTGCTGATACATTATTTGATATATAAAATTCATTAAATATGTTTTATTATTTTTGTATTTGAAATTTATTGAGAGTCTATATATGGTATGTAACTAAGAAAAGATTGAAATATATTTAATGAATTTTATATATCAAATAACATTTTTATTATAGCCGAAATGTTCGATCCAGTTGTAACTCACTATGGTCTGAGACTGTTAGTGTCTTAAAATACGTGTATCTTGTACTAACTAAGTTGGTTACAGATATACAAAATCTCATCTCATTTTATATTCTAAAACATTAAGATTTTGCGGATTGTGTAATCATAATTATATCAGTCTTAGTAAAATACTAGCATCTTTGCTATCAATATATTCCTTGGGACATTAATAATACAAAGATTGTAGCTTATATCAACTAAACACCACTTTAATATAACAATTGAATATTGATACAAGGGATAATCAAGTTAGATTATTAATCGTTGTTTTTTTGAACTCATTTTTCTTCTCGTCTTTTTTTATATTGTTTGATTATAATTTCTAATATAATACAAATATGGGATTTATTTACCAATCCAAGATCATTAATTTAAAAAAATATTTTCTTTTAAAAATTTTAATCGAAAAATATTTCCAACAATTTTTTTGTTCTAAAGCATACCATTTTTTAACCTAAATTATAATTAATCATATTTCCTTTTAATGATTATCACAAATATTTCATAATATGATCATAATCTGATTTGATTGAATGTTTTAATTTGTTTTAAATTTCTTTATTTAAAAGTAGTCCATGTTAGACAAACATAACAATATGTACTCACCACAAGTATCTAAAGAATTTGGTTCAAAAGTGTTTGATATGAAAAAGATGAGAGATTATTTAAGCAAAAAAGAATTTATTCGTTTGGATGGAATGATTGGAAGGAAAATGTCATTGGATGAATCGTTGACCACAAGTGTTGCTAAAGCAATGAAAGATTGGGGTATTCAAAATGGCGCTACACATTTCAGTCATTGGTTTCAGCCTTTAAGCGGTGTTACGGCAGAAAAACACGATTCATTTTTTGATATTGAAAATTCAAGGCCTATCCATGAGATGGGTGGCGAGAGTTTAATACAGCAAGAGCCTGATGCGTCTTCTTTTCCTTCTGGAGGACTTAGAAATACATTCGAAGCGAGAGGTTATAGTAGTTGGGATCCAACATCACCCGCGTTTATATACAAGAGGATATTGTATATTCCAAGTATATTTATTTCATTTAATGGGGAATCTTTGGATTATAAAACACCTCTGTTAAAATCCTTAAATGTGTTGAAAAAAAGTTCTAAAGATGTTTCTCAAATATTTGAGAATAATTCAGACAATTTTAAATCCTTATTAGGCTGGGAACAGGAATATTTTTTGATTGATAAAAATGTTTTAGATTCAAGAATAGACATCAAAATAACAGGGAGAACGTTACTGGGTGCGGCACAGCCCAAAGGTCAAGCAATGTGTTATAATTACTTCGGTGTTATCCCTAACAAAGTAAAAGATTTTATGTGTGATGTTGCTAAAGAATGTTTTTTATTGGGAATACCTATTAAAACAAGACATAATGAAGTTGCACCAAATCAATACGAGTTTGCGCATATACACGAAGAGATGAATATTGCTATAGATCATAATACATTGTTTATGAATATACTAATAGATGTAGCGGAAAAACACAATTTAACAGTACTTTTCCACGAAAAACCTTTTGAAGGGGTAAATGGATCTGGTAAACATTGTAATTGGTCCTTAGAAAGTAACGGTAAAAATTTATTTACACCTAAAGATACAGAAATTGAAAATTTGGAGTTTTTAACTTTTTTTGTGAACACTTTATCTGCAATCAATAAATACGGAGAACTTCTCTGTGCTTCAACAGCAATGGCATCTAATGATTTAAGATTAGGAGGGCATGAAGCGCCACCATCTATTATGTCTGTTTTTATAGGTGAAAATATGCTTAGAATTCTTAAGGCCATGTGTGGATTGGAATCTGAAGGAATAAAAGAAAAATCATTGAAACAAATATTAAGTATTTTGCCTGAAATTAAAATCGACACCTGTGATAGAAATAGAACCTCACCGTTTGCTTACAATATTAATAAATTTGAATTTAGAATGGTAGGTTCATCCGCCAATTGTGCAAGGCCGATGACAGTTTTAAATACAATAATAGCAAAACAACTTAAAAATTTTATGTTGGAATATAATGAAAATATGGTAGCAATAAATGAAGATCCTAACACTTTAAACAAAGATGTTCTTATAAAAATTTTGAAGGCATATCTTTTAAATTCAGAGAGAATAATTTTTAATGGTGATGGATATTCTAAGGAATGGATTATTACTGCAAAAGAATTAGGTATCCCCAAAATAGAAAATGCAGTAGAAGCATTCGATGTCACGGTTAAAAGAGAAAATATTGACCTTTTTACAGAAATGGAAGTATTAACACCATCCGAAATATTTTCTAGGCATCATTACCAATTAGAACAATATTGCAATATAATTAAGGTAGAAGCAGAAACATTAATTGACATAATAAAAACAAATATTATTCCATCAATCATCTCATATCAAACAGATATTATAAAAAATTACAAAGGATTACAAAACTTACAAGTTATTTTTTCAGATGAATCAGTTGATAATTTAGAATTGAAAGTAGAAGCCAATGATAAATGTTCTAATTTTTTTAATTCAGAAAGTTCTATTGGATATGAAAAGAGAAATATGATTATAACATTGGAAAACCACATTAAATTTTTATCCAATAAATGTAAAATGGTTGAAAACAACATTACAGAGAATAACAGTAAAGAATTAGGAAAACGAGCTCAAAATTTTGAAATGTTGTTAAGAAAAGAGTGTATGGAATTAAGAATATGTTGTGATGAAGTAGAAAAAATAATGGATGAAAGAAAATGGAGATTAATGAAATATAGAGATATTTTCGGGAAATAAAAGTTTATGAACTCAATTATATTTTAAAGATTTTTTATTCTCGACTAATAAATTTATAAATAAAATAATAAAAGAATATTAAAAAAATCTATCATAATAGAATAAACGAATATCATTTAATTGGTAAAAGGTTAATAGAGTATAAGATATAAATTTACTGATAAAATTATGAAAATAAATTAAAATATCATAACATATTCATAGAACGTTTTTATCTAAAAATTATTCGTCTTTAATCTTAGATTTGTCATCATCCTTATACCACGCAATAGCACAAATTAATACCAAGGAAACAATAATCAATCCAAATGTTACACCAATAATATTTTCTAATTTATATTCATTATATACTCCTGCTACTACTAAAAATACAGGACCTAACATAAACAATACTATGAGGAAGCTAATAAATCCACCTAATTCACCTGCTCTCTCCTCTTTTAAAACAAATTGTTCTGACATTGAGGGTATCTTAATTTAAAAATAAACATAAATTTCATTATAATTATTTTTATATACAACGATATAAAACAGTGGATTTACTCATCTCAGTAAATGGAGTATAATAAGCAAATTTTAAAATTGATAAAGTTAAATTTTTCAGAATAAAAAAATTAGGTGTGAATAATGAAAAGTTGAATGATGAGTATCAGATAACGTTTATTAGTTATATATAACCTTTTGCTGTACAAGATAATCATCAGAAAATGATTAGATAACTGAATTCAAATTTATTTGAATAATAAATAATTTTCATTTTCTTTTTAAAAGGAATGGAGTTAACCGGGAACTTTTCCTAAGTTTTGTATGTTTGCGTATGACACATTGTATGGTCACCACATATTTAAATTAAACCAATTATTTTTTGTGTAGTTACAATATCTGAATTGATTAACATCTCGATTGGTTATATTAGGAAGGTGGTTAAAATCCCATTAAAATTACTTCATAATGATGAAATACTTATACAAAAATATCAAATACTCTGATATAAAATGATATGTGATTAATACGTATATGTACTGAAAACAATCATAACAAGTTATTAGTATTTTAAAAAACCTGTGGTTTTGTATCATGATCGTCGCAATTGGCCAAGTACCTTAATAATAATTAAAATGTTATTTAAAAATTCCGGTGTTTCATATTATAATAAATCGAAGATTTCCATTAATAAAAGTTTGACTAAAAATATGGTTAACGAATATAATTGGTATTATATTCTAGGTTATATCAAGAAAAGATCAAAAAAATGAATAAAGAAAATATAAACAATATATTAAATAAAACTTAATTTATTCAATTAAAATCAATTTCACTATAAATATTTCTCATTTTCTTCCATATATTGCAATAAAAAATTCAAAAAATAATTTGTGTTATTATTTAAAATTAATATAATCAATCTTGAATATATTGTTTTAATCTTTCTCTATTTGAAGTCCTCGGTCTTTTAAAGAATACTTTACATTTTAAAGCATTAAGAATATTTTCAATTGGGTTTAAATTAGGATTATATAGAAATAAAAATAAATATCCAATAGATCTTTTTTTTAAAATAGTTGATCACCATAATAGAAGAACGGACTGAACATTATCAAAAATTAAAACATCTTTAGAATTCAAAATATCTTTATTACATGTTTCTGTTATAAAATTGAAAAACTATTAGCATTATAAGGACTATCTAAGATTTTCGTTTTAGTTGTACATAACGGGAAAAATATTGAATATAAAGAAGTATTTCGACGTCTGATTGATGTAAAATAAAATATAATATCAACCCCGGAAGGATTATATCCATAACAATTACTAATGTAGAGATTAAAGTCATATTCATCAAAAAAATATTGTTTTCGCGGTTATTCCCATGCGAGTTAAGCAATAATTTCTCACCGAATTTCTCGCTTTTCAGTTAATACCTTTATGGGTTTCTTTTTAATTTTCTTCCCAATCAATCCACTTGACTTTATAAGTCTATGTATAGTAGACTGCGATACATAGCCCACCCTTGCCATATATTCTTCACGTACGCCAATTTGAGTTAAAGAGTTATCATCAGCAAAGATATCTCGGATAACAGCAACCTCGGCCTCTCTATTTTTCAGTTTCCTGCCTTTTTTGCAACTATAATCCCCAAAAGTTGCAAAAGGATTTTCATCAAAAAGTCTCAAAAGTTTATAAATAGAATTTTGACTGAGGTTAGTTATTCTCATAAGCGATGTAGGCGTCTCGTCTGCCCTTATGCGCTTTATTTGCTCAAAGAGTTCTTTTGTCACAGCAACATACACTTTCCTCTGTGCGCCCATTAGGGTGGAAATATAATATTTAAAATAAAAGCGCGTTAGAATTTTTTAAAGTCCTGTATATCAAAGAAGATTATACACATACGTAATTTATTAAAATCAATACATTTTATTTAAAAAATAATTTTTATTTTTTTTCTAAATTATCTTATATCCTGTATGATCTTAATAATAATTAGAGTATTTAAGAAATAAAATAAATACCAGAATTTTTATTTATTGGTTATGACATCAATTGTTTTTTAAATGTAATAATAGATACCTATTTCATATTAGCACCAAGGACCACATCTTTCTTTTAATAAAAATTAAATAAATATATGAAATTATATTTAGAAAAATAGCATTATTTGTTTCTTCTTTATTATACAATTATTCGTATTATATATGATAATTTAATATAATTAATTATGTTATACGGATATCTATCCTTTATATTTTCATTTAATTGTATTTTTTATAAAAAATTAATTTTATATTTATTTGTGTTTTAATATCTGTAAATTTAAAATGGCGGAGGAATATCATCATTATTTTTATTTTGGTAATAATATGTAAAATCTAAACATGGAGAATCAGATGTTTTATTTTCCGGATTATCCTCGTTTTTATTGGATTTTGTTTCAACAACATTATCTTCCAACGCCAGTTTTGTAGCTTCATTATTAATTGTAAATTGGAAGGCTTTGGAAAATAATTGTATCAAAGTATCTACATTTTTCTGTTGTGTTTCTATTTTATCTCTTAAAACATGTACTTCTTTTGAAAGTTCATAATTTGCCTGATTAATAAAATTAATATCTTCTCTTAAGTGAAATACTTCTTCTTTTAATTTATTAACCTCTGTTGGTTTATTATTGATTTCTCTAGATCTTTGTATCTGATTTAATTGATAAAATCTATTCTTTTTAAAAAGGGGATGTGCGTATTCTTCAAAATGATTCTCATTTTTTATTTTAGAAAAATTGTAATTATTCAGCTGGCGCACAAATGATGAGTAATCATTTGTTTTTGATAAAGCTTTTAAACTATTTTTTACAAATTTCTCTTTATCTGGTATTATAAAACTTTCGGAAGATTCTGACCATTTTATATCATTTACAGCATCACTCATAAGTATGTCGTAAAGTTTTGTTATAAACTTGGGTGTTTCATCCAAAGATATTCTTTTGGGTGACATATAGGGTCAAAGAATTATTAAAAATATAAATACAAATTCTGAGTCATATTGTAAACAATTTGTTTTAAATGACAATGAGAGATTCAAATCTTAAATAATTATTCTTTTATTATAAATGAACTATTTAAATATTATTTTTTAGGATATAAACTTCTAAGTATGAATGATTTTTTTTCATCTTGGAAAAAAGGATGTAATAATATATCTTTTCCATCCACTTTTTTACCACATAATCGTTTATCTATATCTTTATGAAGCAATTTTTGTATCAAATCTTCTAATACTGGATATCTTCCGTTATATGATGGGTTTCGAGGATAAATCAGTGGCTCACTACCATCCTTCGTTTTTGGGGCTTTAAAAGGAGCTCTTCTTGTGTAAAGGGTGTATAATATTGTTCCAAAGTTGTACCAATCCATTTCCATTCCAAGTGGTTTTCCTAGAATAATTTCTGGTGCTGTTCTGCAGCAAAATCCATACATTTTGTTTTTATCTGTTTTATTTTTAAGAAAATTTGAAAGACCAAAATCTATAATTCTCAATGTTCCTTTTTCTCCAAGAATAAAATTGTCAGGTTTAATATCATTATGTTTTATCTTATAATCATGTAACTCTGATATCAATTTATAAATAACCAATCCAAGTGCATATATTTCATTTTCATTCATTTTTTTGTACAAATAAATATACCTCAATAAATCCTCGCCTTCAATATATTCATCAACAAAATAAAACTTTTTTTTATTTACACTAAACGCACTATATCTTTCCATAATATGTATACTATCCAAGTCATCTCGTTTTCTAAAAAATTTAAGTTCTCTTTCAGCACATCCATCATCACATTCCTTCGTAATATAGCATGCTTTAAGAACATATTTCAAACCACAGCATTTCATTTGTATAACATCTATTTTTACATTACTTCGTGTTTTAAAATTCTTTACAAATGATATTATATTGAAAAATTTTACGGGGTTTATTTTATGTATATTTTGACATAGTTTTTTATCGTCTCCCATTTCTTTTCTTGGTTTATTTCCATAAATTAATTTTGTCAATAAATTATCGTCAATTACTCGTTCTTCATCTCTCTCATTACACGATGTTAAATCTGTTAATATAATATTTTTATCTTCAATTTCACCATTACAATCTGTTATATTATAAATTTCCTTATTGATTTTTTCTTTCTTTTTTGATTCTACATTTTTAGGATCAAGTGATGTCGTCATACCATCAATTGCGAAGTATTTTTTATTTATAGCAAAATCACTTGATCAATAAACAAATGTATCCGAATCCTAAATTTTAAATAAATCTTTATAATAGATAATATAGATAAATAAACGAAAAGAAATATTATTATTGATATTTTTAACTTTATTTAAATATTTTAATTGTAAATTGATAAACGTATTAACAAAAGTTTAAAGTATATAATTTGTATGAAATAATTATTTTGTTTCAAAATTTAAGGACAAATACTCTTTATTATATTTTATATTTTATTAATCGTGGAAATTGGGGTTTTGGATCGTCAATTGTTTATTATAAAAATTTATATTTAATCTCCTATTCTTTTTTGTAATCTCCAATATAATTATAGTTTATATTTGATATATCGATACTCTTGATCGAATATTTATTACAATTCATAATGGTTTATTCAAATATATTTTAATCTAGTAAAATTGAAGAATAATTATTACGGCTCATCGTGACATGGTTCGTAAATTATTTGATAAACTTTATTTAATTGGTATATTTTTATATAACCTAAAAATTTAAGGAATATCGAAAAATATTTTCTTATCATGACATCTGTCCACAAGAATTATTAAATTCTATAATATTAATATACAACAACAAATACAAAATAGCCTCAACGAATTTTTTTACTTTAATATTTTTAAAAATATATTTATGGAACATAAAATTAATCCCTATGACAAATAATCAACATAAAAAAATTCCTGATAAAGAAACCGATGAAGATATATTTCAATCGAATGTTATAAATACGTTAAAATCAGATGGAAAAATCCAGTTTATAAATATTAATGAAGAAGATATTCATTTTACTTCAAATGTATTTTTTATTAACGAACAAAAAAATTTTAATATAAAAAAAGACTATATTTTGAACTACAGCTTAGTAATTGTTGAAAAAACAAAAAATCTACTCCTATCAATGGTATCTGAAGATGTATTGATATATGATTTTTATGAATATATTAAACCATATCTTTTAGTTCCTAAAAATAGTAAACTAACAATCAACGTATCTGAAAAATTAACAGAATTTCCATTATCCAAAGAATTAAAAGTATCTGAACTATTCAATGACCACAAAATAATTGTTTTAACAATTGCTGACAAACATCTTCAGATAATAATTGAAGGTATTTCTTTTAGTAACTATAAAAATAAAATAAGTGTTAAAGAAATTTCTTGTGTGTCTTGTGATATATGTTTTTCAAGATATGCAACTGTGATTGTAAATAGAAATCAATTTTTAAAAAAATCTATAAATAGAACATGTAAAATATGTTTTGATATGATATCTGGAATATGTAATGAACTAGATTATGAAATTATAGAAAATCAGAAATAAGTTGTAAGTTTTTAAATGTGAATAGAAAATTAGATGTGTCAATAGAATCAAATTCAGTAAAATTTAAAACCGTATAAAAAATATTCATTAAAAAGTATTATATATTTAATGGGATAAATTTTCAAATTTTTTATTTCTAATGCTTTTTCTTTTCCATTAAACGAGGATAAATCTTTCACAATATATTACTACCGATATTTTTTATCATTTGATTGACAGAGATTATGTTTTTGATATCAAAATCATAAAATTTAATATTTTAAATATAAACAACGTTCGAAATACAAATATATTAGACTATCATCACATCAGACTATAATATTTATTGATTTTACCATATTACTAGTTTATTTTAAAACATTCAAACTATAAAAATCCGAAATTGTTGTTTTTTTATGGTAATTATAGGAATTTTAACATGTTTTGGTCAAGCAAAAATGAATATGCTATCCGATGGTGAATATAAAATTACAATGGCAAGGGAAGAAAATCGTGGAATTTTTATTAATGAATTTGAAAATAAGGTTAGAGTTGGTATGGTTCCGATTACTAAAAGAGAGGGCGACGGTGATATAGCTTTGATTAAAAACACCTTTAATGAAGATTTTCATATTATGCTTAGAGATAAATATGTATGTAAGAAAGGAAATGATCCAATATTATCCATATGTGACAATCCACAAGATGGTGCTAATAACTCACAATGGTCTTCAGTAGAAGTTCCAGGGGGTACAATCTTAATGACAAGTGGTTTCTGTTTAAAGAAAGGGAGAAAAGACGGCAGGTTTACCTCTAAAATTTATTTTCTGGATTTATTAGAGGAATGCGATGAAACTAACTCTGATTATCATTGGAATATGAACTTAATAAAAGCTACGGATGTAGCTTCTAATCGACTTCGAGAATTTTTAAAAACGTTTGATAATAATTTAAATGAGGGTGTTCCAGGATATTCGTCGTATAGAAGAGTAGTAACCAGAAGTTATAGTTAATTAAATTTTGATTAATGGAAATATTTTTTTAAAAAAATAATTATATCATATATGCTTAACGTAAAAATTACTTTAATTAGAATATACTACAAATTAACGTCAATGTACTGCAAATTATGATAAAATTGTAATATATGTAAAACATTGAAATATGATAAAATATTTAATTCTTTTTATACGGTATATAGAATTGATCTCTATAATCCTTTTTATGATTTTCTATTTTTTTTACTTCGACGTTCTTAGTCGCATATTTTACTTTTCTGATTTCATCTTTCAATGTCCATTTTCCTTTGAAAAATGAATGTTTCTCCATTCCTAAGAGATTAAATGCTCCTTTTCCCTTGGTGTTTTTATTGGTATGGCCATCCCACATTTCGAGCCCATTATGTAATTCCTCATCGGGAATTCTTCCAAATTCTATGTCTGTGAAAAATCGATCTTTGATTTCTTGGAAATATCCAATATCTTCTGAGCCTACAAGTGAATATTGTACACCTAATGATCCATCTCTTCCAATTCTTCCAATCCTATGCAAAAAAGAAACAGGATCACAAAGATCAAAATTTATGATGCAATCAGCATTTATATCTACTCCTCTACTTACAAGATCAGTTGCAATTAATATGTTTATCCTTCCCCATATAAAATCTCTAAATATTTCTTTTCGATTCTCCATATCACTGTATATACCACAAATACTATCAAATCTATCTTTTAATTTTGTTTCAAGAAGTTCTACGTTTTTTGCTGAGTTGACAAAGATTAAGATTCTTTTATGTTTTTTAAGAAGAGTAAATATAGCATTGAGTTTTTGATGTGAGGGAAGATAAAAGAAATAATTAGTAACATTCTCATTAATCTTAATTTCATCCTTAACAATAGTGGTGTCTGTTTCAAATTTTGTCTGTGTGGCAGATAAAATAATTTTCTGATTAAATTTTATCCTTTTGTACAATTCTGTCAATCTCTCTTCAACAAAAGCATCTGCTTCATCTAAAATTAATGTATCAAATTTAAATTCATTATCTTCTGGTAAAATATTTGTTATCCTTCCTACGGTTCCCACTATTATATTACATTCTTTCATTGATTTTAAATCTTTGTCTATCTTACCTTCACCAATAAATAAATCTGCTTTAATATTTGTATTTTTTGTTAAACTATTAATATAAGAAATTATATGCAAAGCTAATTCTTTTGTAGGAAGTACAATCATACTTTTTTTATTTTTAAGAGCTAATTCTACTACAGCAATAACATACGCATAACTTTTTCCAGTACCAGTAGATGAAACAATTGATAAATCCATTCCTTCTATTATCTTCAAAATAGTTTTTCTTTGTATTCCTGTAAGAAATTTAAATCTTATATTATTGAGAAGTTTTTTTGAAAGTCCTAAAGATCGGAATGTCGTATGTTTAGGCTTCTTCTTTTTTATCAGCTCTTTTTCTGGGTATTCATCCACATATGAAAATATTTCATTTTTATCCATGGGTATTAAATAGAAAAAAAGAAATAAAAGCTTTTTTGTTCAAATACTCAAAAAAATATTTATACGGTTATAAAAATATAATTTCTATTTCAAAATTATTCGATAAAAACATAATATTTAATAACTTATATATTATAAATACTATAAAAGAATGAATTAATTATAAAGTATGATATATTTAAATTAAAATAACGTTTATATTAAATACAACTAAATAAAATAAATTTGAGAAATAAAATTGATCAATAACAGAAAAACAACTATGGTTTGTTAAAATTAATATTAAAACAATCAACAAATATTTTTTTAAGAATTAACGTATTTATTTTAAAGGAATATTGTAGTTTAATAGTAAAATGTCAGTTATTAAAATAAAATATTAAATTATTCTATTATCTGTAATCAGTGATAATAAATATTAAATCAATTGATCGTAAGAATTTAATATAAATATCTAAGAATACATAATATATATTTTGATATAAAACATTTGAACGTATTTTTATTTGTGAATCAGATTTATTTATTAAAATGAAATTCTTGGGATGTAAGATCATGTATTTTACTATGATATCATTAATACTATTAAAAGACATGATTTATACATAAAATATCATTTTGGAAGAATGTGAAACATTTAATAATTTATATAGATTTCTTGACTTTTAAAATATGCTATTTTGTTGTTTATCGTTACTTTTCATTATTAAAACAATTACAGCAGTTCTTTTAACAAATATTGATATAGTACCAAAATTGGATAGGACTCATTCTATTACGAAAAATATAAATAATACATTAGGTCTTATGGAAACAAAACACGCTCTCAAAAACCCAACAATTAAAAATATTTATACGTTATTTAGTAATGGAAATAAATATTCGATGTACACAGAAGATGGATGGTATCTATGTATTCTACAGGGAAATACACTTGGATATTGTCCTGCTCAAGGTCCCAATACTGTATTTACTATTAAAAGGAAAGATGATTCAATGTATAAAATAAAATATGGATCATCCTGTCTTACATATGACAATTCTGACATCTCTGTAGTTCCTTATTTTGCAAAATGTAAATCAAAGAATGATTTACAACGTTGGGTATTTAATAAAGTTAATTGTAACAGTTTAAATGAAAATTCTAGTAGTGTATCTGATAATGTGGATTTAAATAATAAAGCAAATGAAAAAGAAAGTAGTTCGGATAGTAGTTCAGATAAAGGATCAGATAAAAAGAAGGATAAGAAGTCAAGTAAAGGTTTAAAAGGAAAAATAAAAAAAGCATTAGCAAAAGTTAACAAGAAATCGAAAGATAAATTTAAAAAACTTAAAGATAAATTCAGATTCTAATAAAGTCTCAAGCAAAATAAAATAATTTATTTATTCAAAAATTAATTTTATAATTTTCAATTAATTCGATGCGCGATTTCAAAATCGAAACTTTGTATCATGAAAATAGTATTAAATTTTATTTCCTAATGATTGTATTATGTTTCTATATATTTATCTTGTTTTTAGTAAATATTTGTTGGATGGTGAGTATGATATAACTCTATCAGAAGATAATAAATTAAAAATAACAAGAAATGACGAAAACATAGTTTTACAGGAATCCGGATCATCCGTTCTATTAAATAATCCCGATTCTATAAAATTTATAGATGATAATGGGGATTATAATATTGCTTTTGCTGACAATCATTATTTAACAGTAGACAACAACAATATAAATATTACCAAAGATCAAAACAATAAATCTCGCTTTGAAATAAAATTATCACCAAGAGGTTATAAAATTATGTCAGAAGACAAATGTTTGACCGCGAAAGATGATTCTTCTATTGTTCTAGAAAAATGTCAAGATAGGAATAAAAATAGTTTATGGAATATTAAACCTAAGTCCCAACCATCTGAAAATATTGTTACTTTTAATTATAAAACAGAATCATTACCAAAACACGCGCATCTGGGTGGACGTAATAACACACCCAAGGCAGATAGATTTAAAGAAAAGAGAAAACATAATATTCTTCATCATGGTGGGGATTATAATTTATTGGAAATTCAGCAAAGTTTAAATTAATTATTTTAAGATTCTTGTTATTTTCGCATATTAAAGAAAATTTCATGATGTTAATAATAAAATTGTTTTTTATTTACTTTATCATAAAATTTTTATTTATCACAAGAATACGTTTATATTTTATTCCATTTAATAATAGATAAACTGTGTTACGCTTTTGAATACCAATAGAGAATCTTAATTAGAATTGAAAAAGATAACATTAAAATACATACAAAGAAATATTCAATAATATACTTTTTTTATAATATAAATATTTATTACAAAAACATATTAATATTTTTCTTTATATTGTCTATACATCAATGTATTTGATTTTCCTTTTACACCACACTTATATGCACACATTATATATTTCTCCAAATCTTCTTTTTCTGCATAAAAATCGATAACCATATTATTTCCTGTCCCATAATCCATCTTTACTATTTTTCCTTTAAAAAACAAGCATATTCCAAAATCATTTTCTAAATAAAAATCTTTAGATATAAAATTTAAATTACTATCTTCATCAATCTGTGTAAAATATATACTAGTAAATTTATAAAGTTTTTTATAAAGATCATTTAAAATAAGATACATAATAGTATCATTAGAAGATTCATAACTTAGAAGTAATACAACAAGATTATCTTTATTAGAATTAATAAGAGAATATATTTTAGAAATAGGTATTGTAGGGATAGCCATCTGTAGTATTATGGGACCAGTAGAAAAAAATAAATATAAAATAAATATATCATATTTGGTTAAATAAAGTAATCTTATATATTTATTTTATAATTTTTATTTTATGTTTAGATAATTGTATTCGTAGTGAATCTTATTTTCATAATAAATTTATGTTTTATATTTTAAAAAAGATATTATATATAAATTTTAAAATAAATATTTCTTATAACTATAAAACATAAATTTATTTCTTTTCTTACTAACACCCTATGAGTTTCAATGAATCTTATCATTCTAAAAAAATATTAATAATTGGTGCTGGCGGTATAGGTTGTGAAATTATAAAAATACATTATCTTCTTAAACACAATAATATAACTGTAATAGATAAAGATACTATAGAATTATCTAATTTACATAGACAATTATTATTTACAAAGACAGATATAAATAAATCAAAATCTATTACAGCATTGAAATATTATATAAAAAAATTAACTGGTTCTAAAGAAATATCTTGGGAAATAAAAAATATAGAAAATTTACAATTTTTAAAATATAATAATTTAATAGCATACCATGGTGATATAACACATTCATATTTTGGTATTGAATTTTTACAATCTTTTGATATTGTTTATAATTGTTTGGATAATATAGAAGCTAGATCACATATCAGTAGTAGATTGAGATATTGTAAAAATACATTTTTAGTAGATGGAGGTTCAACAGGATTTTTAGGACAATCTGTAATTTTAAATACCAATTGTTATGACTGTAATAGACCTACAAAGAAAACTAATGTTATACCAGTATGTACAATACATGGTACACCAACTACCTTTGAACATTGTTTAATATGGGCAAAGGAAATAACAGAGGAATTGAAAAATAAGAATAAAGATGAAATAAAAGATATTTTGATAAAAAGATTAAATGAAAACTGTGGTGAAGAAAATATAAAAGGAAATTATGATGGAAAAAAAATAAAAGAAGATAATAAAAAAGAAGAAAGTCAAAGTCTTAATAATATAGAAGCGATAAAAGAAGAAGATAATCGTCTAACTAAAGAAAAAATACAAGAAGATAATTATTTAAATAAAGAGATGTTAGAAGAAAATAATAAAGATATCAATAAAGAAGAAATAGAATCGAAAGAAAATATTTCAAAAACAACACAACCAAATGAAAAATCCAACCAATTATTTTCTCAAAAAAATATAGAACATAATATTAAAAGAAAAATAAATACAGAAACTAAAATAACAAAATCCAAGAAACAAAAGATAGAAGAAAATATTATAAAAGATAAAATTTTAAACAATACAGAAAATATAGATTTTAATTTTATTTACAATCTCAGTATTCTAAGAGCCAAACAATTTACAATAACACCAAAACCACCATTTGAATCCAAAGCTTTATTAAAAAATATAATACCCAGTATAATTACTGTAAACAGTATAGTATCTTCTACCATGATTCTCTCATATAAAAATAATAGAAATTATTATACCACAAAAGGATATAAAATTTTAAGAGAATTTGAAAACAATGATAAAATAGAAGATAATTGTAAAATATGCAATAGTACAAAAATATTATTATTTTATAATAAAAATATTTATTTAAGAAATATAATAGAAATATTAGATCTTAAAGAATATAACATAGATGTATTTAATAATATATATTACGATAAAGATGATATCATAGATTATAATAGTATTTTATTGTTTTATAATGATATAGAAAGAATAACAGTATATTTCAATTATAAAGATATTGAAGAATATGAGATTATAACGGTAGAATAAAAATAATAAGATTATAATGGTATAATTTTAATAATGATATAGAAAGAATAACAATAGCAATAAAATATTTTATAATACAAATATATGTGGTTATAACAGTAGGATATTTTAATATGCAAACATATGCGATTATCAGTATAATAAATTATTTCATTTTAAAGTGTTATTAAAATTTTATTTAGTTATGAAGATATCATTATTCTCTTCGTTTAATAATAAATTATTTTCATTTGCTATGTGCAGTAAAGATATGAAACACTGATGTACAGATAAATTTTTTTCTTCTATCGTTTTATATAAATTACTCAATGAATTATTTGTATCTAATTCTTTTTTTATTTTTTCTTTTAATTCTTTGGTATCTATTTTTTTATTCTGTTTTAAGAATTGAAGCTGACTACCTATTATATTAAGATTAAAATTATTTTCATTTGTTTCTTTAATTTCACTTTTTTCATTGTAATTATTTTCAACTTCGAAATCTATGGTTTTGTCATTTCCTATTTCACTTTTTTCATTGTAATTATGTTCAACCTCAAAATCTATGGTTTTGTCATTTCTTATTTCACTTCTATCTGTGTATGCTGTATTATCGACAATAGATTGATTGTGATTAGTTGGGACGGTTTTTATTTCTGGTTCTATTTTGTTCTTGAAAGAGCCTGGTAGAATGAAATAGTTGTATAAGGATGTTGTATTGGTGTTATTTGATATTTCTGATATTATATTATTATTCTTTCTTCTCTCTTTTATTGCTGTTGGTGATAATAATGTATCCCCACCTTTGGCTGTGCACGAAGAAGGTGGCTGGATGTGAAAATCTATTTTATACGTTATTTTTTCTTTTTTCTCTCTTCGTTTAAAAGAGGTTTTCCAAGTTATAAAATTTCCCACAGTATTATGACAATCTGCAGGCTGGTAATCATCAAAATTATGTTCAATTTCAAAATCCATTTCTCTTTCAACTTCCTCTTCATTATTATAATCATCCATATTAATTTCTATATTTTCTAACGTTGGACAAATAAATTGTTGTTTAAAATTTATACCTATTCTTTCATCATTAAAGTATATTTGGGGTATAGGCTCCTCCCCAATAGTATTTTGATATCCTATTAAACTATTAAGCATAATATTTTGCCTCTGCTGATTATCCTTTAGTGTTTTTATCAGATATAAAAAATTTACATCCTCATCCTCTATCTTCAAGCGTATATTTGCTTCTTCTTCCACATAAGAACTTTTTCTTGCCTTAACTTTTCTTTTTACCTCTTCTTTTGAAGAAATAGATTTCATAAGTCTATTTGTATCTTCCATTACATTATCCACACGTGTTGAATATACTTTAACACATCCATCTAATGTAATAGAGGCTTTTTCAAAATCTATCTTATTAGAATTAGTATTTTTTAATGATTTAATATCTGAAAAATGTTCTATAAGTGTGTTTGACCAAGCATTCTTTGATGTTATCTTTGTATTATGAAATACTGAATCTTTCATGGGATAAAAAATATAAACAAACAAAAAATTTAAATATTTATTTTATATCCTAAATTCGAATACTAAATGAATTTTAAATAAAGGAATATAAGAATGAACGCCTAGTAATAATCATGTAATTTTAAAATTTTATTATAGAAATTAAATATATATTATATATTTTATTTATTCTATTATTTAGTTCCTTGTTTCTATTTGTTAATATTTTATTTAGTTTTATACCCTATTTTTAAAATTTTTCTTAATCTCGGATGAACAATAAAAAATAATATAATTTCAAAGGTTATTCATTTCTTTATAAATTTAATTATAAAATAACGTTTATTAAAAATTATAATCCTTTAAAAAATAATTTTTACCATAATTTATTTAATAATAATATTTTATCTTACCTATCTCATTAAAAACAAAATATTCAATTACATAATTTTATTCCTTACTTTTTATTTATCTTTATTATATAAAATATCTTCCAACGCTTTAATTTTTTCTTTTAATATTTTATTTTCTTCTAAAACCTTAATATATTTTTCTTTAACTTCTATATTATTTTTTTCTAATATTTCATTCTTCTCTAACATTTCATTTATTTTTTTATTTACAAATTCCTCCATATCCTTTTTCTCACTTTTTACATAACTTTTATATTTTTTTAATTTTTTATAAACACCATAGAAATTCTTACTCTTTCCTAACCTATTGACATTATATTCCATTTCATCTAATTTTTTGTAATTTTCTTTTAAAATCTTGTTTATATTATTTAATGTATTTTTTTTATAAATGTTTTTTTCAGAAATGTTATTATCTTGCATGTAAAGGGTATATAGTTTTTAAATAATTATATTTAAAAATAGTTATAAGACCATAGAAAAATGGTAGATTAAGGTTTCCTTGTGGTGAAAACAGAAAAATTATTTTTTAAAATTTTCTTGAAATATATTTTCATCTCAGCTTATAAATAATATATTTTTTTTGAAATATTATACCTCACTGATGTTTAATTTATGTTCATTACTTTATTTTATATCGAGGATATAACTTTCCTTCCAATTTCTTGATTAAAAAAATGTTATAAAATCATTCAGATTTGTATAATTTTTATGTAAATTTCATGAATAGTATAATATTAAAATATAAGATTAAATATTTATAATTATTGAATAAAATGAAATATTATTTACTCTTATATTTCAATATTACCTTTATAGATTTATTTAAATATATAAAATAATTATAAAACTTTTAGTTTTCTAGGGTTATAGATCAAAATATTGTGGATAATGAATATTATTAGTATTATAATATAATATTGATAATTAACCTTCAAATATATTGTTATTTTTATAGATATTATATATATTATTCTTTATTATTATCATTCATAAATTTCACATTCCTTTTTATTATCAAAAAATAATATTTTATATTTAAAAATACATTAAAGATCTATTATTTCAATGAAGAAGTTCTAGAACCATTAAAAAATATATTATACATATAATTTTCTATACAAACAAATAGATATTTTTAAATGTAAAATATATAATTGATATATGTTTTTATGGACATATAGGTAATTAATATATAAAATATATATTATTATAATAAAATATTGAAAATAGTAATTTAAAAATTTTATATGTTATTTCAATTCTAATATTTACTTTAAATTGTATTTCTACAATATGAACAATTCTTTATAAATTATTAAAATGTAATAATAAATCTATTTGAAATGATATAATACTAAATTCATAAGTAATTAAATTGATATAATTTAATGTTATAACTAATTATCTTTAAAATATTTTAATATATCATTTTAATTACTTACATCAATTTATTTGTTTATCATTTTTAAAATAAAAAATATTTTTTATCCTATGCTTAAAACAAAGTTCCCATTAATAATTTCATTAGGCTGTTTAATTCTTATCAGTTCTGTAGAATATGCAAATCCTACACGTAACAATCTTATACCAAATTCATATTTTCTTCTACAAAAAAAGATATGTACAGAATTACAAGTTTTAATTGTTATTGCCTTTGTTATGTGTATTCCAGCAATATGTTCATTTTGTATTATCAAACTCTTCGGATTATACATACATGAATCTAGAAGAAATAGTAGAATATGTCATATAGAATCGACTATAAATTTTATTATGTCTTTTTTATTAACATTTACTTCTATGACTACACTTATATTCATTGTTAAACAATTGTTTGTAAATCCTTATAAATTCTTTCTATTTACAGCAATACCAGGAAAGAATGATCTTCTAGACCTTATTAGTACGTATCTGAAAATACATAGTTTGTGTATATATTGTATAATCTATCTTATAATATTAACAGCAATAGAATTTCTTGAAATGGAAAAAATAACTAAGATAGTAGATATAGAAACTATTGTTTCTGATAAAAAATATTTACACGGTGGATTGGGTGCAGCTTCTATAGGAATATTATTAATATTAACATATATGTCTATTATAACATGGGGGATGTATAAATATCTGGGAAGTTTTCTTTATATGTCATTATTGTTTTTTTATTCAATGATTGTCACCATTATACCTGCAGTGTGTTTTTATTGTTTTTATAAAATTAATACAAGAATATATGATAGTACCATTAGAATAAGAGACATTGAAAAATAAATAAATGATTGCTTATTTATTTATATTTTATCAAAATAATTGTTTTTTAAAAAATGTGATATATTTTCATTTTATATTTATTTCTTAATATTTATAAGATTTCATATTAATATTTATTTATATTTATAAGATGTATTGAATATGAATTAATGTTTAAAAAATATTTAATTATTATAAAAATAATAGTAAATAAACTTTGATTAATAAAAGAATAAAAATAAAATATTGTTAATTATAAAAGTATGATAAATAAATATTTATATATATGATATGTTATTATGGGTATACTAATATTGATTTATAATTATATATTATAATTACTTTTAGATAATAATATTATATTAGATAATTATATTTCATTCATATCCATTTTTATATTTGATTTAATAGAATCTATGATATTAGGTATTTTTACACAGGAAGAATTTTAAAATAGATATAATTATTACAGTCTTAATATATGAGAATGTTATACTGAATAGAAAAAATATAATTGTAGTTATCAGTTTGTTATAAAAATAATATATGAAGGATGTAAAATTCTCCATAAATATTTCATAATATATATAAAATTGTATCATATATCCAAATAATATACAAAATGGTGCTATTTTTATTGGTAGAAGCACAAAAAGTATTAGAGATATAAAATCTACGAGAAGAGCATTAAAGGCGCAGAGTGAGATTATTAAAAAATAAACACAGAGATAATATGATATATATTTTCTATGTAAAAAATATAGAATAGCGCCAAATAATGAGCCATTTAAAAATATTAGAATAAATAATATTAATGGTGTTATATATATTATATTTTCAAGAAAATTGAGTTTAAATATACTTTCTTGTGCTAACCTATTCTGTACCTCGTAATGAAAGTTTTGTTTGTGCATAACAACAAATATAAGTGCTTCAATAAGAGAAGTAAATAAATGAAATAGTGATATTGTGAGAATACTTATAATATTTATATGGAAGAGTGGTAATTCTGATAGTAATATATTATTCTTAATGGCTCGTAAATGTAAAAATACAGATTGAATAGGTTTGATTGATTCTATTGGTACAAAAAACATGGGTAAGTAAAGAATAAAAATGATGACGTAAAAAAGGAGATGTCACTATTTTGAAAAGTCAAACAATATATAAAAATTTTTATAGGCATATAATAAATAAAATATATGGTGGAGATTTTATTAATTATCAAAAGTCATTATTTTTTACCTTTAAAAGAAATAATTGATATAAAAATTTTATATGAATATGAAATATTTTTTAAAAAATAATATAATTATAAAAAAACATAATATATTTTTTAGATGATATTTTTCATTTCTGATTTAAGAGAATTTTCTTTCCTTCTCTTCTTTTTTTTAAATAATATAATTTTATTTTAAATCAAATATCTTATTTCCTTGAAAAAATAATTGCAATGATATTATTCTGCATCAGAAATATTATTAACTAATTAATATAACAATCTATTTAGAAGGAGATATAATTTGTTATTTGAGATTATTTATGAAATATTAATAAGAAATAAAAAAATTATATAAAATATTATGTGGAATAGAACATGTTATTATCGTCAATGATTTAAGTGTAGTAGAAGTTGCAATATCTTCCTTTGTAGAAAAATCAAGATATTTATGCATAGAAAATATGATAAGATAGGATAATATAATTTAGGATATCCTTAAGTAATTGAAATTGATGGAAAATTCTTCTTTAAACAAAAATACGAAAGAGGAAAAATAAAAAATAAAAAATGGAATTTGGAATATAGTAAATGGTGAAAAGAATACAAACAATTAATTTATAGTTCCTGTAGACATATAAGAGACTCTAATATTATTAGAAAAACAATAATAAATCATATTATGCTACACACTATGATCATTACGAATGAATGTATGATTTATTCTTATGTCTTGTCAACAATGGAAAATATAGAATATTATACAATAAATCGTTCACTATCATATGTGGATGTAAATAAACCTAATATTTATACAAATAGCATTGAAAAAATTTACATAAGAAGAAAACATGGTTTCCAAAGGATTAATTTATGAATATTTAATTTACTTGATCCACAATAAACCTAATTATAATTTTAATTAAAATTTTATTTTTGAGTAATATTTTTTTTACTTTAAAAATACGATTCTTCAAGCAAGCTCCTTTTTTCATTATAATCATTTTTTTATTAAATTTTTTGAAAACAAACGGAGAATGAGAAATACAATAAAATTATTATATATTTAAAATAAAAATATTATTCTGTAAATATTCATCATTTTTTATTTATTACTATTTTGTGTACAATGATATTTAAAAAATATCATAAATACCACTGTTTTTATATGTGAAGATATAATACCATGTATAAATGCTATTAAATATGTAAATATTTGATTATTAGAATATATTAATGGTTCTATATTTCTTTTAAAAGAAGAAATACACATTATAAAACCTGCTAAATACCCACAAACTAAAGTTGCCATAGAAAATGTACCTCCACAAACAAGACTTCCTGTTATAAAAAACATATCAATTATTGGAACATATAATGAATATTGAGATATAATTAATAAATATACAGATAGACAATATTTTAATCTTTTTCGATGTAAAAGATATATAATACCACCAAATATACACGACAATAATAAATATGAAATAAAATAAAATAATATTGTTAAGAATAATGAACATTTTAAAAAATCTAATATATAAATGAAGTTTAAATCAACATATATACCTATTTTATCATTCAAAATATATTGGTAAAGAATAAATAAACCTAACGGACATAATAATGATGTATTGAGAATAATAATAATTGCAAAAATTATACTTATAAAGTTGATATGAAATAATGGTAATTCTGCTATTGATACGCAATGTAATATTAGATATAAATGTATTAATATAGATTTTGTAGGATGAATATATTTCTGTGTCAAAAATATCATGGGATAGGAGATAAAAGTTTAAGAAAAAAACCCACCCTTTTTTTACTGAAAAATATTCCAATAAAATAAATATATTAATTTTTTTAATAACTATTTAAATTAATAGAGAATATTATTTATTCTTCATTTAAAAATACACAAATAATATTCTTATAAAAATTATTTTAAATATATGATTAAGATATATTATTGTTTAATCATAATTTATTTTTAAAAAAACAATACTTCAAAACTACAACAATTGATTATTTATCTTTAATTAGAATTAGAATTTATTATACTTTTTTATTTTAGAAAATTACTATGAAAATATCTTTATACTGTTAAATTCTATAAAATATAACTTGGCATAGCAATATACTATAGTATACTTTTTAATGAGAACATAAAAGAGTTTATATGTAATAATATTATTGATTATATAATTTTATAAATGAAATAAATATTGATAATTAAATATATTTGATATATTACATTTCTTTTCAATTGAAATAATAAGTTGAATGATGAACAGAGAAATTGATATAAATAAAATATAAATAAAAGATTTGAATATATCATCTTTTATTTTTTATACCATTTATAATTTGTGTATAATAAGTTACAAAGGAATTTTATAATTGAATCAAAGGATATTAAATTAAATATAATATTTTAAATATTTTATTAAAGATATATTCATTAGTTGTTCATCGATCATCACATATTTAGTAAAATATAGTATATTGATGTAATAGAAGTAAAATTATTGATAATGAAGATGGGTATAAAATACTAAATAGGTTAAAAATTTTAGTATATTATTTTGTTATAACAAAACTATTTATTTGAAAAATATATATTATTTTAGTTTATGGTTAGTTATCTATAAATAAAAATGAATATGCTTATTTATTCATAATTGAAAATAGTATTTTTATAATTTTATTACATTATAAATATATTGAGATATAAAAAACATTTGTTTAGAATATAAAACATAATTATAGAAATATTTGAAGTATTTAAGTTTTACGTGTGATAATATAATCTATCACCATCATGCTACTCATCAATTTTAAATGTGTAAATGCTATAGAATAAATAAAAATGACGATAAAAATAATTGTTTCTTTACGACGAGGATATGTTAAAGTTAGAAAATTGGTTCGGAATGTAAAATAACAAAGCACAAATCTTGCGATATAAATAGGTATACAATCCCGGTGTTCATCAGGAAATAAAAAGCGCGTAAATATGAACGCAGTCTCACCTGCTGACGCGAAAAACGAACATTGTGATAATATCATTATATAGGTTATAAGATAAAACTTTACATATTTTTTATAATATATATATATAATACTGGCTGATAAACATGATAATGCTATTGAAATGATATAGGAGAAAATAAGAGCTAGGCATTTAATAATCCTTGGAAATTCTAAACCAAACAAAATGCGCAATGTATCATCCTTCAGAAAGCCCTTATTTGGAATAAATTTATATACCATTAAAGCAGAAAAAATTTCAAATATAGATGATATTATATTGACTATGGATATTATACAGATACTTTTAAAATTAATATGAAATAATGGTACCTTTTCTAATGTAATATTAAATTTTATGAGTCGGAGATGGAGGATGATAGAATAAAATGGATGTATGGATTCTGGTGGAAGTAGAAACATGGGTTTAATATTTAAGGGGGGATATACAGGAAAAAATATTATGATAAATTTAATGTTATTTATCAAGATATTAATAAAAATCAATTGTAAGTATTTTTAAATTTTTTATTTTTATTTGTTATTCGGATAATAAAAATATTCGATAAGCAGAAATATATTTAAATAAGAAGGCTTTTAACATAAGAAAAATTTGTTGAATATTCCTTTTTCTTACATTTCAATAAAAGTCTTTAAGAAATTAAGTATTTAAAATTATTAATGAGAGTTGGTGTTGTATTTGTAAGATAGATAAATTTATCATTTGAAGAAAATTATTATAACTATGGTAAAGAGTTTTGCTAGAATAAGGAGAATAAGGAAATAATTATCATTCAAATAGTGTTTAGTATTTTATATATATTTGATTTATTATTGTATGGATGTTTATTACTTAAGTGAATAAATAAATAAAATAAACTATTAAAATAAAACCAATTATATTCCTTTATTTACCATTAGATATAACAATTATATTTCTAAGGTGAAGTCTTGATAATTAGAAAATAACATTTAAGTATTATCTAATTTTATTCAAAATATGAAACGATAATATACGATTTTTTTAAAGCGTAAAAAATTTACTAATAATATATTTATATCGTTTATATATCAGTATTATTAATATTAACAGTTACGGCCATATCCACTGAAAAACACCGGATCCCGTCCGATCTCCGAAGTTAAGCCAGTGAGAGCCAAGCGAGTATTAAGGTGGGCGACTACTTGAGAAAACTTGGTGCTGTAGTTTTTATATATATTTTTATACATAAAAAACATTAGCATCTTATAAATACAATCATATTTTATAAAAAACTTATTATTCAACTGTTTAGATATTTATTCCATTAATACTTTTTTTTAAATATATAATTTAATAATCTCCAATATTATTTTTGATTTCAAATGAAAACAATGTTATATGATTTATATTTCTATCGATAGGAGTTAAATAATAATTTCTTAAAATATAAAATATTTCTTTTATTACATCTTCATTTATGATAATTCAATAGAAATTATATTAATTTTATTGTATAAAGGAAAAAAAATATTTATAATTTTAAATTAACAGTATCAGTATATGGTATTAATCTTGTTAGTTATAAACATTTTATATTATATGTATTAAATATAATCCTTTGAACGTATTTTAACCTAAAATATTAAAATTATGATAATTGTAATGAAAATTAATAATAGTTTATAATACGATAATAAAATGAATATTTTTTATTATATAGAATATAATAACAATGTTTAAAAAAAATTTTGATAATTATAATTAAAAAATATAAAGAAATATTTTTATTTTATTTTTTATTATATATCATAATATTTCCTTATGATAATGCTATTTTACAAAAATAATGTTCAAAAAATATTAACATTTAATATTGTTTTATTTTTACAATAAATTTAATTTTTTATTTTAGATATATTTTAAATATTATCGAATACTTGGTCTCTACCTCCAGCAGACTGTAATTGTTACTAAACAACCAATATTTTTATTTTCTATTTTTATGCAAACAAAACCTTTTTTTTTAATTTTTTTATCCCATCCATGTCCATTCTAAATTTTAATGAAGAACTTAATGTGGAAGAATTTGATAATAAAGTAAAAGATGCTCTTAATCCTAATTCTAATACCAAAAGAGATTCAGAAATAGAATTAGTGCAGTTCAAGGAAGATCCTAATGCCTATTTAAGAATAGGTCTTATTTTAGAGAGAAGTAAACAAAAGGAATCACATTTCTTTGTATTACAGATATTGGAAGAAATGATAAAAACTAAATGGGTGGTATTTACAGAAGAACAGAAGAATAGTTTAAAGTGTTATATTGTAGGAGAAATTATAAATAGGGCAAAAGATGTTACAAGTGATAAATTTGTTTTGAAAAAGCTTAATTTAGTATTAATCGCGATATTGAAAAAAGATTGGCCTCATAGATGGCCAACATTTATAAACGACCTTATCACATCATCACAATCAGTAAGTATGGATGTGTGTGCAAACTCATTAATAATTCTAAAATTATTTTCTGATGATATTTTTATTTATAATAGTAATTTAACAATAGTTAGAAAGAAAAGTCTTCAGGAAAGATTTAAAATAGAATTTTCACAGATACTTCAACTTATTATATCAATCTTTGAATATTCAAGAACAATGAATGTTTGTGATACACTCATAGAAGCAACATTTAGTGCTTTAAAATCATTTATTCCTTTTGTACCAGAATCCTATCTTACACAGAGTAATATTATAGATTATATTCTTTTTTATAATAATTCCCAATTTTCATTGTCTGTATTGGCTTGTTTAACCGAGTTATTTAAAACAGAGTTTGATGATAAAGTGAGAATTTTACGAATACACCAAGAGGTTATAGATTTATTAAGAAAATATTTTAGTAAATTTACACTTTCTGATATAAAAATACAATATGAACATATCAATGATTCTGAGAAAAGATTTATTCTTCAAATAACATTCTTTTTAGCAAGACTCTATTCTAAAAAAATAAAGTTTTTAGAAAGTGAAGATCTAGTAAGATTAAAAGAAGGTTTGGAATATTTAGCAACTATTAGTATGATTGATGATTCTAGAATTTTTACTGAGGTTTTAGAAATATGGTATAATTTCGTTTATACATTATACGAGGAATATCCTTATAAAGATAATAACAAAATATTGTTTAGACAGAATTTTTCAGATATCCTAAAAACCCTTGCAAAGATTTTAACTGAGAAAATGGTAAGACCACAAGAAGTATTTATTGTTGAAAATGAATTTGGTGAAATTGTAAAAGAAAAAATGGTTGAAACTGAACAAATTGAGTTTTACAAGAAAATGAAGAAAACAATCTTTTATGTTGCTTTCTTACAGCCAGATTTTATCAAAAATTTTTTCCTTACTACTTTACACAAACAAGTTAATGAAAATGAATTTACTTGGAATAACATTAATAGAATATGTTGGTCTATCGGTGCAATATCAGGATCTTTTTCTGAAGAAGAAGATTCTTCTTTTTTTGTAGATGTTTTAAAAGATCTTTTAGCACTTTGTGAATTCAAACAATTAAAGAAAGATAAGGCAGTTGTAGCATCTAATATAATGTACATTATTGGACAATATCATAGATTTTTACTTACAAATAAGAAATTCTTTCAAACAGTTATTAAGAAACTTTATGAATTCATGGATGAAAAACATGAAGGTATACAGGATATGGCGTGTGATACATTTTTAACAATAGCTAAAAAATGTCCAGGGGAATTCTTTGTAAAAGATTTTAATTACCCAGCACAAGAATACATATATTCTGTTCTAAATCAAACACCAAATCTTGAATTCTACCAAAAAAGAATTTTAATAGAGGCAATTACCATGATAATACAAACGAAAGAAAATAATCTTAATTACACGAATGCACTCCTTAACAAAATACATAATAATTTTCGCCTAATAAACACTAATGATCTTATGCAAAATTCCAAAGAAATATCCAATATATTTAAATCATACACTATCATCTATTCAACGATAAAAGATTCAATCAAAAACAATATTTTTTCAGATACTTTGGTTCTCTACAACACTCTCAATGAATATAACAATGGAAATACTGATAATACATCTTTAATTTTAAAAAAGAATTCATTGTTGATAAAATCAGATATTACCGAGATGTTTTGTTCTGTAATAAGAAATACAAAGCTAACCACTGCTTACAATAGAAATATTAATACTTCCAATCTATTAAATAATTATAAAAATCCCAATAACAATACGTTTAATTCATCCGAAGGTATAAATCTTTTAGAAAATGTTTTAGATCTGGAAAAATTAATAACAATTATAGTTTATGATTATAAGAATTATCAAGATAGTAAAATTTTAGATCTATTATCTGAATTAATAGAAAATAATTATTATACCAATGATATATTTGTAAAAGATATTATAGAAGTTTCTATTCCTATGATCATAGGCTCTAGAAATACAGATTTAACAATCAGTTATTTTAATCTCTTAAAAGCTATTACAGTGAAAAGATTTACTACATTTTATAATCTTCTTATAAATTATAATACTGTTTTAGATGGTATGGTTAATAGCTTATTCTTTGGATTAGGATGTAAAAAAGATATCAGTGAGAGTGCATTTGCTGCTATGAAAATACTTATAAAAAATTCATATGATTATAAAAATATATTTTTCTACAAGAAATATTATTTCACTATTTTAGAAAATATATTTGATCTTCTGTTAGACAAAGATAAAAATTATAGTTTAGAAGAACAATGTAATATTTTACATTTTCTAATAAAAATAATATATGATACAAGTATACAATTAAATGATAATAAAAATAATATGGAAATCTTTAAAGAATTTGTGTATGCGTATTTTAAAGAAATGAATTTGTCACCAGAATATGTAGAATTAACATTTAATGGATTATTGAATTTAGATGAAAATAATTTAAAGGACTTTATGAATGATATAAGAATAAAGACTACTGAATATACAAATAATGATGAGATAGAAGAAGAGAGGTTATTACTTGAAGAAAGAATCAGAATGAATAAAAATTAATATCAAATGAGTAATATTCAAAGAAAGAAAATAAATGATATAATGTGTGATGAATAAAAATTTAATACTGACTTGAAATGAATAAAAATATTTTCGATGCTTAATAATAAATTTTTATAGTAATTATTTTTATTTATTCTCAACAAAATATTATTTAAGGAAAAATATTCTTATATAATAATTAAAATTATATTGTTTAATTTAATAAAGTATCGCTGTGTTCGTAGATAAATTTTAATATTTCTTATTTAAAACAATTATATTTTTGTGTTTCATTTACCTATTATTAACATAAAAAAATATTATGTTTTTTGAATACAATATATTTTTATTTACTTACTGATGATGAGGTAATATTCCAAACCAAATCTTAGAATCTTAAAAGTTTAGAGTCTTAAAAGCTTAAAAAATATTGAAATATTGGAATATTTTTCTTTTTTAAAAAAACTATATTTTTCCTAAATATATTCCCACCCATTATATGATGGCTACTAATTTCATAGAAGAAAATGATAATATAATTCTTTATTTTTCACGAACCACACTTCAACGTATAAAGGTAAAATCCGATACTTTTACAAATACAAAATATGGTAAATTATACCATAATTCTATTATCGGTCAAGAATATAATTCTAAATATTATTTTAATAATAATTTTGTATACATATTTAAATCTGATATACATTTTGATACGCTTACAAAAAAGAAATATACTCAAATTCTTTATGAAGAGGATATAGCAGCAATTATTAACGGATTGAATATAAAACATGATAATATAGTTATGGAATGTGGTACTGGTAGTGGTATATTAACAGAAATATTATCACAATTTTTAACCAATGGTAAAGTAATAACAATAGAAAATAATAAAGAAAGATTTGAAAATCTGAAAAAAGAAAATATAGGAGATAATACAGAAGATAGTTTAAATAAAAAAGTAAAAATAGAAAATACTATAAATAATTATCATTATAAAAATATAATATTTTATAACTGTAATATAACAGATATTAAAATAGAAAATATATTATCTTCTACAGATAAAGTAGATAGTTTATTTTTAGATATGGCAGATCCACATAATATAAAAGATTTAAATTTTATAAAATCATATGGAAGAATTGTTGTATTCTTACCATCGATAGAACAAGTAAAGAAAATGATAGAAAGAATAAATGATGATTTTTATGATATTAAGCTTATAGAAAATACTAAAAGAGAATATATAGCATTCACAAATAAATTGAATGGAGAAAGAGGATATGTGGTAGATGATGAACACTTTAGTTTTAGAGGATATTTAATTATAGGAAAAAAGAAATAAAATATTTATTTCTATGAATAAGAAATTTTACAACTTTTTTTTAATTTAAAATAATTCTTTATATTTAATATGTAAAAATAATGATATTATTTTATATATTTAATATGTAGAAATGATAATAAAACTATGAAACATAAATGAAAATTTAATAAAATAGTTTTTATATTTAATTATAACCCTTTTCACATAATGATAAAAGTAAACGATCTAACAAAGGAAGAACTGGCTATATATAAAAAAATAGAAAAAAGTATAAAAGATAGGTATAAGATAGATGGTAATGTATTTGAATATTTTGATAATATTTTAAAAGAAATAGAATATCATGGTGAGATATGTCCATATGAATTTAGCACAGCTAATAAGAGTATAAGTAGTACGCCGCCTGATTATTGGAATATTGAATTTTAAATTAAATTATTGTATTATATTTTTTTATTTCTTTGAATTATAATATTTCGATTTTCTTTTAGTAATAATATTTCTATTATTTTTTTATTTCTTTGAATTATAATATTTCTATTATCTTTTCCAATGTTACTATCACTCATGGTGTAGTGGTTTATCATTCAAGCCTGTCACGCTTGAGACCCGAGTTCGACTCTCGGTGAGTGAGTTTTTTTTTGTAAATTTAATAAATTTTAAATCTTGAATATTGCATAAAAATGTTTTGAATTCAGAATATAGTTTATTACCAAATAATTTTTTTCGTTGATTGATTTAAGTAAATTATTTTTTAGAAAATTTATTATTTCACGAGGATTAAATTGTAGATACGATATTTTAATGTCTATTAATCGAATAAAATAGTCGAGTTAGTGAGAGTTCAAGCGTAACTTGTTTGCACCTTATATGACAATCCCATTACTAGATTAAAGTTGTGTTTAGCCAATGTAGTTGCAATCTTTGTATTAGTCAGAAACTCGACTGATACTATATTAAAAAAGAGATTGGAATATCATTAAAGATGATAAAATGATGATTACATCATACACAAAACCACAACCCTTTGAACATGAGATAAAATGAGATTAATATATCTTTATAGCAAAACTGGTTATCATAAATTTAAATGTATTTTTAATAACTAAAAAACATAGAACATGGTAGGTTGCAAATAGCCGAAATACTTTGATAATAATTAAAGCGTTATTTGTAAAAAAATAAGTAGAATATATTCTATAGGACATAAATCTTCAAAAATAAAGAAACTTAAATAACATATTCACGATTCAATTCTTTTTTTTAAAATCAACATAAAATATTTCTTAGAAATTTTATTTTTATATATATAATAATGCTTCTTCCACAATTCGATTTTTAATATAAATTAATTTTTATTTTGATATTATTTATGAAATACCAGATAACGCTTCTTCCAGAATTTTATTTTTAATACATTCTATATCACCTGTAATATTACTTTCTTGATATATTATTATTTTTTTATTATATAAAACAACAGACCCTTCACAACCTACAACAATATCATTTACTGACAATCCACTTCTTAATACAGCTATACTAAAAGAATTTACCATATCCACAAGAATACAATCATCATTATTTTCTTTCAAATTTATTAATACAACCGTTATACACATTTTCTCATTTAAATTTATAACTTTATTAATAATAGAATATAATTCTGTTGTATAATTATCAGAGTTAATTATAAGATTGTTTTTTAAAGTAAAATTTTCTTCAATAAAAATTTGACAGAATATATTATTGTATACACCTTTTCCTATTAAAATCATAGGGTAAATAACTTTTATTTATTTTAAAAATAGAAAAGATAAGTAAATATTTATAAATTTTTTTACGAATGAAACTTTTATTTATCAAAGCTTCCTGGCCGGTTGCGGCCTACCATGGTCTGTGACTTTCGGTTCCTCGAGCGAAATTAAACTTGTACTAACTGGTTTCGCTACAGATATGCATTAATCTCATCTTACCTTATGCTCCAGAGTGTTAGGATTTTGCGTCTGGTGCGCGTCGCCGCCCCCACTTCCAGCTCTTAAGGAATTCCCAGCCTCTTTCGTTGCATAGTATTGGCCGAGTCACAAATCAATACAGGGATTGCAACTACATCAGTTGAACACTACTTTAATCCAGTAGCGGGGCCGTCATACAAGGCACAGCTATGCTGCACTATCGAAACCTCACCCACTCAACAACCTTTTTCTTCTCTTCTGCGTTTATTATTATTTTTTTTTTGTTTTGAAAATTTTTTCTGGATGAGGGATTCGAACCCGCCAGGCTTGGGGTTTGGTTACCACCCCACGACCACTGGGCCAGGCGGGACTATAAATATTTATAAAGAATATTAAACTGTGTTATAATTACTATTATTTTTAAAACAATTAATTGTATTGTTCCAATGGATTGGTATGTAATATTTCTAAATATCATTTAATTTTATTTCAATATAAAATATTTATAATGATTATTATTTCTTTAAATGAAGTTTTCTTAAACTAAGAATGAGAATAATAAAGAATATAAAGAAAATAATATTTTTATATAATTAAAATATAAATAAAATATATTTATCATTTAAATACGATGATTAACAGAAAATAAAATAAAAATAATGAGTATTAATAATTATATTAAATTTTTATTTTATTTTCTTGTTTTCCTATTGAGTTTATTATATCGATTAATTATAATTTTAAAATTATATTATTTTTTAATCTGATGAAATCAACAGCATATCATCTGCATTCATTTTATGTTTTTTATTTCTTGTTTTCTTTTTACTCATCTTATCTATTCCTTTTCTATTTTTTAGATCATATTCTAATTCTTTTTTATTCATTTCTTCAAATTTATTATATTTATCCATAAATTCTATTAAATCTTTCTTCCACATATCTTTTGTGGTCATGGATAATAAATCTTCAAAGTCTGCTTCTAGTTTTTCTTTATCTGTTTGTAATTTTAAAATTCTTTCTTCTGTAAGAGATAATAATTGTTGGGTAAGAAGATAATTATAAGAATCATCATATTTTTTATATTCTTTTCTTACTAATTCTTCTTCAATGTCTGCTCTCTTTCTTTTAGAAATTATTAAAGTATTTTCTACCACTTCTTTTATAAATCTAACTAGATTGTCTATTTTTTCTATCTCTTGTTCAAAACTTTTTATAAGATGAGATCTTCTTTCTCCGTATGCTTTCAATCTAACAAAATAATATTCTTTTAATATTTCTGATGTATCTTTATATCTTTTAATTTGTCCATTTTTATCAAAACATACCATGTTGCTCGTGTTAATTATTGTATTGAGTTTAAATCTTTTTTCTATGCCATCTTTATTTTTGTCTAATTTTATAGAAAAATATACTGTTTTGTTTGTGTGGTATTCACTAAAATCTTTAATTTCTCCCTTTCTTCTAAGTTCTTGTAAAAATAATTTGTATGTTTCTGTCCATGTTCCTACGGGTAATTCAGAAATTTCTAGAGTATCTCCATAAAGTTCGTATTTACCTGATACTTTGTATCGATTATTTTCGATTTTGGTAATGGTTCCTTGGAAAGATTTATAGAATGGTACTAATTCCTCAGGTTCTTTATCCTCCATCATATTCAGAAGATTATCTACGATATCTTTAGGATTATAATTTGGAATGCATGTACTCCATCCTGTACCTATTCCTTCTGAACCATTTACAAGTACCATAGGAATTATTGGGATATAATAATTAGGTTCTATACTCTGATTTTCTTCTACTAGGAAATTTAGAATAGGTTCATCGGAATTACAAAAAATAGTTTTGGTAATATCCATTAATTTTGTATTAATGTACCTTGGACTAGCTGCATCTTTACCACCCTTGATTCTACTTCCGAATTGTCCATCTGGATATAAGATATTTATGTTAGTAGATCCAACAAAATCACTTGCTAGATTTATAATAGTAGATGCTAAAGATTGTTCACCGTGATGATACATTGTTATCTGAGCAATGTATCCCACTAACTGTGCTACTTTCATTGGATTTGTTAGATTTCTTTTAAAACAACCAAAAAGTACTTTTCTTTGTCCTGGTTTCATTCCATCTATTACACTGGGAATAGAACGAATATTATCAGCCATAGAAAATAATATTAATTCTTTGTTAACAAAATCAGAAATTGTTATTTTAGATTGAGAATTATCTAAAAATGTTCCTGGTACATAATTTTTAAGCCATGTTTTTCTATCATCTGTTTTCTTTTTACTGAATGCCAATTCTACCATTTCCCTATCTTCTTGTTTTAATTCAAAGAAATCTTTTACATGTCTGTCAAGATTGCGAAAATAATACCTTGCATCTTCTGCCCTATTGGTACCCAAACCTTTGAAATACTTTGCTGTAAATCCAGTATTATTATTCTTCCACTCTTCATATTCAGGAATTGTGAAAAAATCTATTTGTTTTTTTGCTTGTGTAACTCTAACGATAGGCGTGATAAATTCTTGAAGAAATCCTGGTATTTTGAGTAATGAAGGAAAATAAAAATCAAAGAAATTAATCAACAATCCTTTGATATGGGAACCATCATGATCTTGATCCGTCATAATTATAATATGCCCATATCTTAAATCTTTTACATCTTTGTATTCTTTACCTTGTTTTAATCCTATTATTTTTTTAATATTTATCAATTCTTTATTTTCCATAATCTGTTTGTGAGAAGCTTCTCGTACATTTAAAAGTTTACCTTTCAAAGGAAATACACCATAATGATCTTTTCCTACAAGACCTATACCTGACATAACAAATGTCTTAGCTGAATCTCCTTCTGTTAAAATTAAAGAGCATTTGTAAGAATCAACAGTTCCTGCTCTGTTAGCATCTTCTAACTTTTCAATATCCAAATATCTAACATTTTTAGAACCATCCGTTTTTGTTAATTCTTTATTTTGAACTGCTTTAGCAGATTCTGTCACTTTCTTCATAATTTCTGAATTTATTATTTTTTTGAGAAATGCATCTGAAAGTTTACATGCTGATCCAAATGCAGAAGCTCTTAAAGTAAGATTTTCTTTGGTTTGAGAATCAAATGCAGGATTTTCTATAAGAGAATTTATGAAAACAAAAAGACATCTTTTTACTTGTTGTGGTTTTATTTTAACAGATTTTTCTTTCTTTTTAAAATTTTCTATTATTGCATCTACAATTTGGTCAGTAATAAAATTTACATGAGATCCTCCTTTTGTCGTACAAATAGAATTAACAAAGGATACTTGCTGAAATTGATCATCTGATAATAAAACTGCTACTTCCCATCTATCATTAGGTATTTCATGTAAAATATTTTTATGTTCACCTTCATAATAACTAATATACTCTTTAAAATTCTTAATTTCTATTTTTTTATCATTTAAATACACATCCACCTTCTTTACAATACCAGCAAGATCATAAACACGCTTTTTTAACAAAGAAAGAATATCTTTATCAAATCCTTTCATATTAAACCTCTTAAAATCCGGTTTAAAAGTAATTTTTGTGAATTCCTCTTTAACACCAGCATCCTTCATATTTTTTATCACTGGATCTTCCCTCTTACTCATATTCTTTGTAAATCTCTGATAATAATATAATTTCTCCTTTTTATCTACAGTCTCAACAACAAATTCCTCACTAAAAATATTACAAAGTTTAGCACCATATCCATTTCTTCCACCAGTAACCTTCTTCTCATCATCATCATAATTAGAACTGGTTAACAACTGCCCAAAAATCAATTCAGGAACATATATTTTCTCCTTTGCATGTATTTTCACAGGTATACCATCTCCATTATTATAAACAGATATGACACCATTCTTCTCATCAATATCCACTTTAATACAATTCATTTTACTATCTCTTATTTTATTATCTGCTGCATTAACAATTATTTCATCAAATATTTTATATAAACCAGGAACAAAAGTAATATTTTTACTTACAATTTTATTATCGGATAAAATATACATATTCTTCTCCTCACATTCTACCGACCCTATATAAGTATCAGGACGCAATAATATATGCTCTATAGGAGTCTTCTTTTGATATAATTCTTCCACCGTTTTTTGTTTTTTCATTGAGGGTTAGAAATTATAGTATTTTAACAAAACATTGTACAATTAAATATAAGCAGAATAATTAAATATTTATATCTGTTATAGGATAAATGATAATACTATAATGTAAATGTAATGAGAATATGAATATGAATGCGAATATAATGAGAATAAAGGATATAGTGTATAATAATAATATCATAATCTATAATTATACGTTATATTAATAACGGTATGATATTTTATTGTAATAGATTAGGATAGGATAGAATATTATAACGTATAATTATAGATTATGATATCATTATGATATCATTATATAATCTATTACATAATGAAATTATTTTAATTTTTATATTCTATAATATCATATTTTATTTATTTTTATTATAACCCTCAATAAATGAATAATTTTACATCTACCATCATTATTCCAACATTTAAAAGTAAATTATATTATGATTCATTTAAACCATTAAAAGATAAAGAATTATCATTTAGTTATGAAGAAAATAAATTTATTATAAATATCAATACACAGGATTTTAGATCTTTGACAAAAATTAGTAATTCAATATATGAAAATATCAAATTAATAAATAATACAGTAGATGCATTAGATAAACTAGAAGAAGAAAAATAAATAAAAAACAATATATTTATATTTATTTTATATACGATATATACAATATAGATTTATTTAATTATAATTTTATATATTTATTTATTTATATACGGCATATATAGTTTTATACACTTGTTTAATATCTATTAATTATATTAATTATTTATTATATCTTAATTCTATATACTTACTTACTATCCCTTAACTTTATATATATATTTATCATTTTTTCAGTTATAAAATAATTTTTATACGCTAACCCTATGTCTTTACAAGATCACATCCATATTTTAAAAAATACTAAGATAGGAATATTTGAATATGGTATATCAGATATAAAATTTATATTATCTGAAATATCTAAATATTTAAAAATAGATATAATATCATTTTATGAAAGAAAAGAATATTATAAAAATAATGTATTATTTTCTATTACGGATATTGATGAAGAAGATAATTTAGAAAATTATAATAATTTAATAAAAGAATATGTTAATGGTATAATGGAATTAAGAAATAAGGATAATATATTGGTGGTAGATGATATGTATACGTATAATTCATTTATTGGTGAAATAGATTCTAATGGTATATTTATTTATAGGAGTGATAGCTTTTGTAGTAAGGATTTTTATTTGTATGATTATATAATAGAGCTTATACCTCCTAAAAGTGGTTTATCAAATGTATTGGATGGGTATATAGTTATTAGGAATAGAGAAGAAATTGTTTATAAAACAAAATATAAAATAGAGAGAGATAATATTAAATATTTTTTATAATGATGATTTTATGTTTGTATTATGTTTATATTTTTATTAAACTTTATATCTTAAGGTTATGATAACCAAATACTAAGCCAGATGGATTTGAATGAGTTACTCAAAAAATTTTGTAGATAACAAAAATAAAAGTTAGAAAAGAAAGGTTGTTGAATAGATGGAGGTTTGATAGCGCAATATTAACTATACCTTGTATAATGGTTTAGTGCGGGATTAAAATGGTCCTTAGTTGGGATAATTGTGTTTTCTATGGCGATGTTATTTCCCTGATATTATGCCAAGAAGAAAATTAGTCTTTTATTAAATTTAAACGAATGATTATTATATCGTACACAAGATTTTATTATTTTGATACATAATGTAAGATAAGATTAATGTATATATATAACAAATAGAATTAGTATAAGTTTCTTATGTTTTAGAAACCACCAATCTTAGGTTATAATAACTTACAATCAATTAAAGCCTAATGATGATAATTAAAATATTATTTTTCAAATACATATTTATTTATAAAGGACGTTAATATTGATCTTTTAAAACACCGAATATCACATTTTAAACTGTTATTTTCAGTTCTCAGTCTGGTTAATCGGATTTTTAATGAATAATCTGTCTACAAACGAATATTTTCTCAAACCGTTTATAGTAAACCGCGGTATGAAAATGTTAATTATTTGAAGATAAATATAATTAAATGATTACTAATTTATTCATAACTCATCCAGAATTATTGTAACATATAATGATTTCATTTAATAACCTATTTATTAACACTGTTACATTTTTAAGATAGGCGTATTGTAGATCGAATTCTCTTTTTTACTATTGATTATATATTTCTCATTACCTCATTAAGAATATCCTAGGTAGACTCGTACTTTTCAATTAAACAATAAAGATACATACAAATATATAATAATATTGTATTACCACAATTTTTTTATTGGAATGTTTCTAATCTCTGTCATTTAAATATTTTTATATCAATTAATCACTTTTATTTTTTAAAATAATGATTTTTTAGAAGATATATTTTAAGAAAGATAAGAGAACAAGGATAGATTCCGTGCTTTTTATAACAAGATTTTAACATTTTAGAATTCTTTATTTTCTATTCCAACTTGATATTTTATAGTTCTTTGTTTTGTAAAGTTGTATTAATTGTACATGACAAAAATCTCTAATTTTAAGTGATTTTTTTAGCTTAAATATCGAAATATTTTTTTAAACCATGCATTGGCTTGTTTATATATTAGGCTTATTTAATTTGATAAATGCTTCTCGTAGAATGTATGATGATGATGTTAGTTCTGATGATGTTTGGGTGATTTGTGACGAGGACGACCCTGATGCAGAAGCTATATGCACGGTCCAATGAGGAATAAAGGTATGAAAATTGGTTGATAATTAAAAGTTAATTGTCGAATCTTGAAAATTTTGAATTTATTATAATTTTCTTGATTATGTATTTTTTCGTCGGTCATTATTTTATTCGGGTTATTTCCTATGGAAAATTAACCTAATAAACAATAGTAACCCGTTCCCGAAATAAAAATAATATTCATTTTTAAGTGCAATTTGTTATTTTTGTTTTCTTTTCGCCTGTTTTAACGTTGATATATTGATTTTAAAATTGAGTATTATTGATTTTATTTTGTAATTAAAATATATTATTTTTTAATCAATAACATGTTGCTTGCAATTAATAAAACATTTTCGAAATCTCTCCATGGCTATAAAATATTGGTAAGGTGTGCAAATAAAGACCTTATAAAGAAGAGGTTGAAGAAGAAACGAAAAGAATAAAGCAAATATAATATTCATTTAATACATTTTAAACCGTTTAAGAACTCATGAAAACGAAATTTTTTGATTTTAAATAAAAATAGAGCGAAATTTGAGTTATTAACCCATTTATATTTTGTATAAGTTGTTTTTTAAATATCTCCACGTGATTTCCATGTTTTGAGTATGTATTTCTTTGTTTTGTGGGTGTACAAAGTTCTCTGGTTGTTTAATCGTTTTATGTGTATAGCCCAGGATAGATGTTCTGAATAGGCTTTCCGACCATTTGTTATTATTCTTATTCTTACGTTAACATTGTTTTTGATATTTCTTCAATGATTTCTGCATTTCTTTCATTTTCAACATGGTAAAATACTTCCTTCGTGTTCCTAGAAATGCCACCAATAACCCGAAATTGTTCTAGAGATATTCCAGTATTATATTTAGTTTTTGAGACAGCTGTCTCATCGATTTATACTATGTCATCATATCTACGTATTTTATTTTTTTTATTTTTGATTGCTACAGGTTTTAATTTATTTATTATGTAATTTATTGCTCTATAACTTAATTTCGTTTCTTCTATAATACGGTTATATGTAGATTTTTTACATATTTCTAATAATACTTGAAGTATTTCGTAGATAGAAATTTTAAAATTATCAAAAAAATTATTTTTTTATTGATATGGGGTTTCTCATGTATTCTAGGATAGAACATCTCTATCTAAATAATTCTGGCCATTGCATTCAATTGGCATAATGTTTTTACATTTTGGGCATAACCTTTTAGATGAAATTAATCCATGATTCTGAAATTGACAAAAAAGCTCATACGGTTTTTAGATAGTTAATATATTTTTATTTATATTTTGTTTGTTGTAAACATTTGAGATTATCTCTTTGTAGGATCTTTATTTGCACATCTTACCAAAATATTCTGTAATCACTCGTTCATCTATATTTCATTTGATTCTTTATATGTTTAATATTTACACAAAATCTTTATAGTTTGATATTTACTCAGTCCCGCTTGGCCCGGTGGTCGTGGGTGGTAACCAAACCCCTAGCCTGGCGGGTTCGAATCCCTCATCCAGAAAAAGTTTTCAAAACAAAAAAAAATAATAATAATAAATGCAGAAGAGAAGAAAAAGGTTGTTGAGTGGGTGAGGTTTCGATAGCGCAGCATAGCTGTGCCTTGTATGACGGCCCGCTACTAGATTAAAGTAGTGTTCAACTGATGTAGTTGCAATCCCTGTATTGATTTGTGACTCGGCCAATACTATGCTATGCAACGAAAGAGGCTGGGAATTCCTTAAGAGCTGGAAGTGGGGGCGGCGACGCGCACCAGACGCAAAATCCTAACACTCTGGAGCATAAGGTAAGATGAGATTAATGCATATCTGTAGCGAAACCAGTTAGTACAAGTTTAATTTCGCTCGAGGAACCGAAAGTCACAGACCATGGTAGGCCGCAACCAACCAGGAAATTTTGATAAATAAAAGTTTCATTAAAAAATATATTGATTGATCACCTTTATTTATTATTGAAAATAATATTAAAAATAATGATTTTTTGGAAAACATATTGTAATAAAGATAAGAGAACAAGAATACATGCCATGCTTTTTATAACAAGATATTAACGTCTCGGAATTCTTTATTTTCTATTATAACTTGATATTTTATAGTTCTTTGTTTTGTAAAGTTGTATTAATTGTACATGACAAAAATTTTTGGTTTTAGTGATCTTTTCAATTTAAATATCGAAATGTTTTCTCATACCATGCATTGGCTTGTTTATATATTAGGCTTATTTAATTTGATAACTGCTTCTCGTAGAAGATATATGATGATGACTTAAATTCTGATGAATGGTGGATGATTAGTGATGATGACGACCCTGATACTATATGCAATGTTCAATGAGGAATAAAAGATATGAAAATTTGCTGATAATTAAAAGCTAATTGTCGAATCTTGAAAAATTTGGATTTATTATAATTTCCTTGTGAGTCATTGTTTTATTCGGGTTATTTCCTATGGAAAATTAACTTAGTAAACAATAGCTTAACCCGTTCACGAAATAAAAATAATATTTATTTTTAAGTGCAATTTGTTATTTTTGTTTTTTTTTCGCCTATTTTAACGTTGGTATATTGATTTTAAAATTGAGTATTATTGATTTTGTTTTATAATGAAAATATATTATTTTTTAATCAATAGCATGTTACTTGCAATTAATATACAATAGACAAAACATTTTCGAAATACCTCATAATAGTTATGAAATATTCTGTAATTATTCGTTCATCTATATCTCATTTGATTATTTATATGTTTAATATTTACATAGAGTCTTTATAGTTTGATATTTACTTCACATTGTTTCATATTTGTTTTATATATAAAAGAATATATTTTACTTCATGATAAAAAAGATTAGTCATTTTATTATGATTTATATTTGTTTTATTCTATGGGGAATATTACAAGAACGAATATTTACTTTTTCTTCTGATAAATTTGATAGAACATTATTTATTTTAGTATTTCAATCACTATGCGGATTAATAATAAGTGGTATATGCTCTATAATTTATAATATTTCTTTTGCTTTCAACTCTAAACGAATATTCTTTTCTTATGGATTGATTTCTATGTTGAAAATAGTATCTTTTAAATGCAGTATAATGTCATTAGATTTTGTATCATATCCTACTCTTCTCATATCTAAATCTAGTAAGTTAATTCCCACGTTATTAATGAATTTTATAATTTATAAAAGAGTTATTTCAATACAAAGAATTATTATGTCTATTGTAATAACATTTGGTTTGATTTTATTTGTTTTGAACGACGGAAAAAATGGAAATGTAAATAGTATTACCGGTATTTTATTAATTATACTGGGATTGTGTATGGATGGATCAGTTATAAGTTTCCAAGAAAATATTTTCAGAAAGGAAAATGTAGAATATTTACATATGATGTTTTATTCCAATCTATTTACACTTATACTCTCTTTATTTATTTTTATGCCTAAAATATATTCTCTACTATCTAGTTTTCTTATGTTAATACACTCTAAAATATTTCTTCTTTTGATTGTATATTCTATTTTAAATGGAATAGGACAGACTGCTATTTATTCCATGTTAAAAACATATGGATCAGTAACGGTTACAACAATAACAGTAACAAGAAAAATGTTTACAATATTAATATCATTATTGTACATAAATAAAGGTATAAAAAATATACAATGGTTAGGTGTGTTTATCGTGTTAATTCCGTTATTTTATGAAATATTTAATACAACGAAAATAAAAAAATAATATATCAATTAAAATATCTTTGATTATAAATTATAATACGATTAAAACAATTGGTTATAAATTTATACTAAGATACAATTAAAATAAGTAAGTAATATGTATATGCTATTATAAAATTATATTTCAATTAACCAAGTAAAATTATATAAAAATAATAATTAGAATATCTTTGATTATAAAATTATATTTTAAATAGAAGAACTTTATTATAATTACAATAATAAAAATCCCCTAATTATTATCTTAATATATTTATATTTTAAATATTTAACTTGTATTATTATTTTTTTCACCCATTCTCCCCAACACAATGCAAACATCAAATCATAAAAAAGCAAATGGTAACGATCCATCCATAAAAATCCGAATACTTAAAGCATTAGGTAATATGTTACCATATGGTATCAGTAAATATTTTACTATGGGTGCTATACTCAGAAATCTAAAAAGACCGAATATTATCACTAACGAAGATATATGGTTTTATGTAAATGATACATTCAAAATAAAAGAATACGATGGAGAAGATTTAAAAGAATTTTTAGAAAATATTAAAAATTTTGATGAGCTATATAATGAAGAAAAAAAAAAATATATAAAAGAAAGAAATAATCAAGAAGAAGAAAATACAAATTAATCTTTTAATACGGTAAACAATATTTCTTTACAAAACTGATATTTTATATGGTAGACAATATTTCGGTAAAAATTGCTTTGAGGATCCTCTTTTTTTGCGTTTATATAGATAAAAAAAATTTAATTAATATTTATTTGTTTTATCTTTCCCTTTAAATCGTGTAAAATTTTCTCAAACGGGTTCATATGAAATTTAAGAAATTTAAATTCCGAAATTGCCTTCAAAAATTTTTTTTAACATTAGTTCCTCATGTTTTAACATATATCTTTAGTTTATACCACAGATTTTCAATGTTTTGAGTGTGTATCTCTTTGTTTTTCGGGGACACAAAATTTATTTTGTGATTTACCTAAAAATGTTTAAATCCTATATTTTTAAGGCTAAGATAATCTCTCTAACCATCTGTCATTATCGTAGAATTCTCTTTTATATTTTTTAAAACTACGTTTACAATGGTTTCACGATTTCTGGTATGTACTATTTCAAAAAACCATCGTTTGTAGGTTCGTTATATTCCACCAATACACCACAATTGTTTAAGCATCGGCTAACGTTATAATTTCTTCTCTAAAGCAACTTTTATCAACTTCCACTATGTCTTTATCACCTCCTATTTTTTCATATTCAGATTTATTTATAACAAGTTTTATAAGGTCAAAAACCTTGTTGATTAACTGTACTCAACTCCCAGTTCATGTTTAATGTCCTTTATTCGCGTTTCACGGGACCACTTATATATTATAAAAATTATATTTTTAGTGAGATCCGTATACCTGAAAATACAGAACTATTTCGTATCAAAATAGATGTTTTATTACATCTTTTGGTTTGACAAACCCGGATTAATCCATCCGATACCTTTTTACTCTTTAAATACATCTCTTTTTTGCATTTTTTACATCTTCTTATTTTATAAATTACTCCTACATTGGAGGAGAAAGTAAAAATTTTATACGATAAATTAAGTTGTTCGTACAATGCTAATCTTGTAAACATGTGTTATGTTTTATATAAACGCAAAAAAAAGGGGGTCCTCGAAGCAAGTTTTACCAATATTTTTATCTAATCACATTCATTCTATAATGAGACTTTCATCGAGGTTTTCTTTTTAATTTAATAAAATATTTATAATAAGATAAACTTATTTTATTTTTTTTAAACATGAAACTTTTATTTATTAAAGTTTCTTAATGACTGCGGTTTACCATATTTTATAACTTTGGGTCCCTCCCGAAGCGCATTTAACCCAGTACTAACTAGTTTTGTTACGGATATATATATCAGTATCGTTTTACCCTATGCTTTAGAAAATTATGATTTTGCGTATGGTGCGTTCTCCCAGTCTTAATAAATTCTCAACCTTTTTCTTGGCATAGTATTGACCCGGTCACAAATCAATACAAGGATTGTCATTACATTAGTTAAACATTGCTTTAATTTAATAGTGGGCCGTCGTACGGGACGGTTAATGCTATGATACTAACCCTCACCCACTCAACAACCTTTCTCTTCCACTTTTTTTTTGAAAATTTTTTAAGTGTGAGGAATTCGAATCCCTGGATTTTTTTTTTTTTTTATGAATGAAACTTTTATTTATCAAAATTTCCTGGCCGGTTGCGGCCTACCATGGTCTGAGACCTTCGGTTCCTCGAGCGAAATTAAACTTGTACTAACTGGTTTCGCTACAGATATGCATTAATCTCATCTTACCTTATGCTCCAGAATGTTAGGATTTTGCGTCTGGTGCGCGTCGCCGCCCCCACTTCCAGCTCTTAAGGAATTCCCAGCCTCTTTCGTTGCATAGTATTGGCCGAGTCACAAATCAATACAGGGATTGCAACTACATCAGCTAAACACTACTTTAATCCAGTAGCGGGCCGTCATACAAGGCACAGCTATGCTGCACTATCGAAACCTCACCCACTCAACAACCTTTTTCTTCTCTTCTCCGTTTATTATTATTCTTTTTTTTTTTTTTTTGTTTTGAAAATTTTTCTGGATGAGGGATTCGAACCCGCCAGGCTTGGGGTTTGGTTACCACCCCACGACCACTGGGCCAGACGGGACTACGAATCCCTGGATTTGTTATTTGTTTATCAACTCACGACTAGCGGACTAAGCGACTCACTTATATTACTTTTAATCTTTTTATATTTTTGAATACTCTCTTTGTATTTTCTTCATAAAGTTATAAATTATTTGCAATTATAAAAAAACGGTAAGATGTGCAAATAAAGACCCTATAAAGAAGAGGTTAAAGAAGAAACGAAAAGAATAAAACAAATAAAATAATCATTTAATACGCCTTAAACCGTTTAAGAGCTCATGAAAAAGAAAACTTTTTTGATTTTAAATAAAAATAGAGTGCAAATCTGGGTTATTAATCCGTTTATATTCTGTATAGGTTGTTTTTTAGATTTTTTTTTAAATATCTCCACGTGATTTCAATGATTTGCATGTGTATTTCTTTGTTTTGTGGATGTACAGAATTCTCTGTGTGATTAATTGTTTCATGTATATAGCCCAGGGTTGATAACTTTGAATAGACTTTATAATTATTTGTTATTATTCTTGTTCTTATATTAACGTTGTTTTTGATTACTTTTTCAATAACCTTTTGTATTTTTTTATTTTCAACATGATAAAATATTTCTTTCGTGTTCTTAGAAATGACATAATAACCCAAAATTGTTTTAAAGATATTCTGGTATTATACTTATTTTTTTAAGCTGCAGTCTCATCAATTTCTATTATGTCATCATATCCACTTATTTTATCTTTTTTTGTTTTTTGATTACTACAATTTTTAATTTATTTATTATAAAATATATTACACTATAACTTAATTTCGTTTTTTCTATAATACGTTTATATGTTGATTTATTATATATTCCTAATAATACTTAAAGTATTTCGTCGATAGCAAATTTAAACTCATTAAAAAAACTGTTTTTTCTTATTGATATCGTTCTTCTCTTGCATTTTAGAGTAGAACATATCCATCTAAATCGTTCTATCCACTCACCGCATTCAATTAGCATAATCTTTTTACATTTCGAGCATACCCTTTTCGGTGTAATTAGTCCATGATTTTTAAGTTAACAAAAATTTCATATGAACATTTAAATAGTTAATATATTTTTATTGTTATGTTGTGTGTCGTAAGCATTGTAAATTGAATAAAATCATGATACACATCTACCGAAAATTTATTTAAATTCTTTTTTATGAAATTTTTATTTATAAAAAAATTCCCAACCAACTGCAACCTATCGTGATTTACAACATTTAATTTTTCACATAAACTTTTATAATCTTTTAACTCAAGA
>LDOQ01000021.1:0-62747 GCA_001887945.1 Spraguea lophii | reverse complement strand
GAAAAGGTATCCAAAACTAAAAATAAATGGAGATGTACATTTAAACATGGTTTTATAAATTTGGGTAATAGAGATTATGCATTCAATAGTGCTATAGGAGAATTGGAATGGTAAAATATAAATGTAACTGAAAAAAAAGAATAAATTTCTTTTGTATACTTTTTATATTTTAAATATATTATTTTTCTTGAAAATAAATAAACAAATATTCGATTTCCATAATTAAATAAAATATTTTTACGATTATTAATCTTATCTATATAAAAAAATATATTTTATAATTACATTTATTGTAAGTAATAATTATAACATGAATATAAACGATATAATAAGATGATTTGAAATAAACTTGTTTTTTAGGATTTCTTTTAATTTATAAATCATATAAAATTAGTTATTCATATAAAAATAAAAAGATAGACGCCTTATTAAATAATAATAGCAGAAGAAGGTTTTTATAAGAATATTATTATTTTTTATTTAAAAATTACAAATAATAAATTTGTTCTTATAATATTATAATATCTAAGTATTTCATATAAAAATAGATTCTATAAAAAAGTTATTTCAGATGTGAAACTAACAATAAATGTAATAATTATAAATTAAAAATTATTGTATAAGAAAAGAATACCTTTCAAATATTTAATAATTATTCTTTATGGATGGATATCTAATATATCGTGCAATGAAAATTTGGTGATTTTGTTGAGTCGTATGAAAAAATGAACAAATAAGGGACTTATGATTAATAATAAATATAAAAATAAATATATAAGAATGAATCTTAAATAAAAATGTTTTATTCTGTTATGTTTTTGTAAAAAAGATAATGAAAATTCAAATCTCCTGGAAATTTTGAAATAGATGAATCAGTAATTGCTAAAAGAAAATTTGGTAAAACTTGCTTTGAGGACCCCCTTTTTGCGTTTATATAAAACATAACACATGTTTACAAGATTAGCTTGTACGAACAACTTAATTTATCAATAAAATTTTTACTTTCTCCTCCAATGTAGGAGTAATTTATAAAATAAGAAGATGTAAAAAATGCAAAAAAGAAATGTATTTAAAGAGTAAAAAGGTATCGGATAGATTAATATGGGATTGTCAAACCAAAAGATGTAATAACACATCTATTTCGATACGAGATGGTTCTGTATTTTCAGGTATACGGACCTCACTAAAAAATATAATTTTTATAATATATGAGTGGTCCCGTGAAACATGAATAAAAGACATTAAACATGAACTTGAAGTCGACTGCAAACTAATTAACAAAATTATGGGTCTTATAAAACTTGTTATTAATAAAACTGAATATGAAAAAATAGGTGGGTATAAAGGCATAGTGGAGGTTGATGAAAGTTGCTTTAGCAGAAGAAAGTATAATGTTGACCGATGTTTTAAGCAATTATGGTGCATTGTTGGAATATAACTAACCTCCAGGCGATGGTTTTTTGAAATGGTACATACAAGAAACCGTGAACCCATTGAAAATATAGTTTTAAAAAATATAAAAAAGAATTCTACGATAATGTCAGATGGTTGGAAAGGGTATCTTAGCCTTAAAAATATAGGATTTAAACATTTTTGGGTAAATCATAAAATAAATTTTGCGTCCCCGGAAAACAAAGAGATACACACTCAGAACATTGAAAATCTGTGACGTAAACTAAAGAAATATGTTAAAACACGAGGAACTAATGTTAAAAAAATCTTTCATTGCATATTTCGGAATTTAAATTTTTTAAATTTCATATGAGCCCGTTTGAGAAAATTTCACACGATAAAAAGGGAAAGATATAACAAATAAACACTAATTAAACCTTTTTTATCTATATAAACGCAAAAGGGGGGTCCTCAAAGCAACTTTTACCGAAAATTTAATAGATATTTAAAACAAAATGGATTCTGATGATGTAAGAATATCCTAATATAAAACAAAGAACATTGTTAAAAAACCGAAAGAACGTTAATAAAGTGAATATTATTATATTAAAGTTAAGAAAATTCTACAATGATATTGCTAAAATTGGTTTCATACTTTATAAAGTTAATCATTCAATAAACCAATAAAACAAAAAATAAATATCCAAAATATAGAGATGGCCAGCATTAAAAAAATACTTGGGATCTAATAATGGAAACATTCATAACAATGCCATAGAATATATAGGAGAATTTATTTTTAGGAAAAAAGTTGAAATATATTTTTATGAAATAAATAAGATTATTATGAAACTTTATACTATTAATTAAAAATATTGACCTGTTTTTTGTTTTTATTCTATTTTTATAAAAAATGTACCATCTTATTTCAATTGTTATTCATTGTTTTAATTGGTTATATAATTTTACATTTCATATCTGAAACTAATAAAAACAATTGTATTTGTTTATTTCCTTATACAGAACAAGAAAAAAACTAAAATCACTATAATTTTTGTATCAAGAAAAAACACATTTATAAAAGTGTATTTATTTTTATCAATATTCTCTTTTTACCAAATATACCATATTCTTTAAGAAATATATGTAATAAAAAAAACATCAAATATACATTTTTTTATATAATTTCTGTATGACTCTTTTTTTATTTCTATTCAATGATTCAATAAAACATTTTTAAAAATTATATAATAATTTAGGAGTTATAATCATAAATAGAATGTTACTATAAATATTATTAAAATATGTGTAAACTAATCTTATGCTTTTTTATTCTACGATATTTTTCATTCTCTTTATAAATAATAATAACTGCTTTGAATTATTAGAAAAATGTGATGATATTTTATTGCAAATAAATAATATATGCTTAGAGATAAGTAATAACAATAATTTTCCGAAATTAAATAATATGCGAAATATCAAAGCTATTTTTTTAAGAGGATGTTTTAAAATTAATGTTTCTACTATATTCAATAACCTTGAATATCTAAACATTAATCAATCACGTTTTGAAAGTAATGAATTTCAGAATATATTTTTTTTAAAAAATTTAAAAATATTGATAATACCTGACTTATGTTATAGCCTGGTTGGAATAGAAAATTTGAAAAGTTTAAAATATTTGTATATCGGAAGATATGATAAATGTTGTCTACACGCTAATTTTTTTAATTTGAATATTTATAAATTGGATTTTATAGATAATATATTTCTTCGCTATTTTTTTGTCGCACAAAATCACGAGGGACTATATGAGAGATTCGCTAAAACTATCTTTGATTTAATGAAAATAACGACAGTTTTAAATTTGGAAAATAATCTTTTGTCTAGAATAGTTATGGAATATCCCGAATCACATATTCATTCTTTGAATCTTTCTTATAATAATTTAAATAGTATAGCTGACAGTATTTTGAATCTAAAAGATTTACGAATATTGGTTTTAGATAAAAATGACCTTACAGTCGTTCCACCATTTTTTAGTAGGATGAAATTGGAAGAGTTGTCTCTAGCTAGTAATCGTTTAGAAATAGTTCATATAAATATAATTAATTTAAATAGGTTGTTTTTAAACGATAATAAAAATCTTATGAGATTAAACATAGAACGATCAGAAAATATAAAAGCATTTGCTATTAGTTTAAATAATATTCTTGAAATACAACCTTTAGCTATAAAACATTTATTTATAGATTGTACGGAAACATCAGAAAAACCCGATCTTAAAAAATTTCCACATCTTCGATCACTTCATATCCATTTACTTTCATTTTCGATTTTCCCCGAAATAGATGTTCCATTAGAAGAATTATCAATTTCCAGTGATAATTATTTCAATACAAACACAGCTAAAAAAGTATTTATAAAACTTTCTAAAATCGATACACTATGGAAATTAACAATTATGCAATGTTTTGTTAGGATTCCAACAACAATCGCCAAAATAAAAAGTATAAAAGAAATACATATGATAAATAATTTTATAGGAAAAATACCTACAAAAATTTTAAAAATGCCGAATTTAAAATATTTAAATCTTTATAACAATATAATCGACGTTTTTAATATAAATATCAATAAGGATATAATAATTAATTTAAAGAACAATTGGTTAGGAAAAGGAAATAGAATATATAAATTTAAACGCAAGGAAATTAATGTTAAATAAATTAAAAAAATTCTTAATGTATTACAGTAAAGTTTTTATAGTTTATTTCAAGTTTTTTTCAAATAACACCTTAATTATCATCAAAGCACTTGGCAGATCGAGCCCGTCACGGTATAAACAACCGCTTCTTTAAAACATGATTAAATTATCATAATTGTTTTTGCTAAATATATGCATTAATTTGATCTTATATTTTATCGAAATATTGGGGTTTTGCGTATGATGTAATTATTTTTTTGTGTTAGCGTGATTCAACTCCTTTCTTGATATAATATTGACAGAGTCATCACAAAATTTCTTTTAATCTATAAATTATATAGAAATTATAATTATTTATTATTTTAATTGATTGTGTAATCTTACAATTCAGAATAATAAGTATTATGAAACAATTAAAACTATTATATTTGTTAATTTTCTTAAACGAATCAGTTTAAATAGTAACTGAATATAAATTTAAACAAATTTCTAAATTTTATAATTACCAAAAGTTCATTAACTAATTTTATTACATATATGTATTAATTTAATGTTACCTTTTTATAAAAAATTCCATTGTTTAGAAATTTTCATAAAAGAACATTTCGACCCAATTTTGACATTAATCATATATATGATTAATAAAACACAATCAATATATTGATGTATATTGTTGTTTAAATAAGCTATGTTTCATGGACCATTTACCGAACTTCCTTATGCGCGCAAAAACACCTTATTTTTTTTCTGATTTTCTGTATCTTTAGGTGTTTTATTTCCGTTTTTTATCTTTGGAAACATTATATTCCTTTATATTTGCATTCATTCTTTTGATTACAAAAACAGATTTTTTATTTTAATAAATAATTTATTATTATTAAATTCTAGGAAAAAGTATAATCACATTTCCCTTTTAAAATTATATCCATTAAATATTGGTTGTCTGTTTTATATATTTTTTCATGTATATCCATGTCATTTCAATATTTCGGGGCGGGGCTCTTGTTTTTACTATAAACAAAGCTAATTTTGTCATTAATTTGGAAATAGTTATAGCTCCGTTTTAACATATGAATACGTTTTTCAACCATTTGTTATTCTGGTTAATTCTGTTTCTACATTGTTTTTCTTTTATTTTCAACATGAAAAAATATTTGTTTAGTTGATCTTTCTATACAACCGATTGCCTAAAATTATTTATATGTTCCTCATATATGATACTGAATTTTGTGAAAACCAATTTATCTATATTTGTAATGCCTTTTCCTCTTGTGTACTTTCCTTTTTATTTTTTAGTATTTTCATCTAATTTTTTAAAAATAGAAATTAAACATTCTTTACCAATCTTTATTTTTTTTTATTAATGAAACTTTTATTTATCAAAGTTCCCTGGCCGACTGCGGCCTACCATGGTCTGTGACCTTCGGTTCCTCAAGCGAATCTAAGCTTGTACTAACTACTTTCACTACAAATATGCATTAAACTCATCTTACCTATGCTTTTACCAATCTTTATATCTTCTTTTACTTGTTGATTTTTTTGTATAAAACATGAAATATTTTTTCAAAGAATAACTTAATACTCGAGAAAAGTATGTTCATTGATTGATATGATACTTTTATTACATCCCCACCCAAACGTAGATATATTGTCAGAAATTTCTAAAATTATACACACCTTACATCTTTTACATGGCTTTTTCAGCAAGAATTTTTAAGAACATTGGATAATTAAACAATTTACCTGATTTTTTAAATAGATTAAACAATTATTATAATGTTGTGATCTTTATTTCTTCCACAGGGGTGTTTTTCTAGTTTATATAAAGGAACGCTTTATCATTTTATTTCGTGTTAACACTATATTTTTTTCACAAAAACTTATTTATTTGAAAAAATATTTTTGTTCATGTTAATATGAACCACCAGGGTTTTAATATTCAACAAAGAATAAATAATGACTCAAACCCAAACGAAATATTGTGTATTCATCCCAGAAAAACTTTTTTATAAACTTTCACTTATACTCATTTATACATTTCTTTATTTAATAATCAAATTCATATATCCCTTGCATAATTCATACATTACATTGTTATATATAATCTATCCCTAAGGCAAATTAAATTGTAAGTTCACAATTGATTGTATTTCTAACAAAAAAAATATTCAAATCTTTAAAATTTGCGTAAAGAAATTATTCTTTTATAACAAAAAATATATTTTTTTACTTAATTAAAAGGAGATATCTATTTTATAGTTTTTAAAAACGCAGTATTCTTCACGAGTGTGAACATTTTATACATAATCTTTTTATTTATTCCTAAAATATTTTTATAGAATTTTCATAAAGAAATTAATATATTTAGTTGATTTTATTGGTAATGAGACTATAAAAGTTGGTTGGAAGAAGACATAATTTATTTAGATTTCAATTCTTATATATTTTGACTAGGAATAAATATATTTTGTATCGTATCGTAAATCATAATATGTATCAAATTACATATTATTAACGAAAGCAATTATAAATTATCATTAATAAAGAATCCATCAGTAACTAAACACAATTAAAGATCATAGATCTTACTAATGAATCCAACATCTTTTTTACTTTTATTAAAAACATATAAAATAAAAAGATAAACATTATATATAGAATATTACTTTGCTTACGACTTTTTACGTGATATACCTCATTATTATTTTAATAAATACAAGAATATAATTTTATTAAATTTATAATGCTTATAACTTTTTTATTTCATATAATATTACATATAATCTTATAATCCATCTCTAAATATCATTTTGTTGATTATTTTATTTTGCGGATTATAAATAAAAAAATACCCTTTTTCAATTTAAAAAATTAATTTATGCAACAAACAAATAATTGGAGTGATAAAAGAGAAGAGTCAAATACTGACAATAATTACATCTCAAATAGATATTTAAATGATTTAGAATGTGATATAGAGATATTAAAGAGTGAAATAGAGCGTTCACAGAAATATAGTAACATTCCAAGATTGGTTAAAGAAGTGGAAAACAAACAAAAAAAATATTTTGTTGAAAAAAATAATAAATTATTTTATGAAGATTTGAAATCTGAAAATGAGGTTATAGATGGTGATGAGATTGGGATAAAGGATAAGAAGGAGCATGAAGGTAACAATCAAGGAAATAATGATGATTTTATAAATAACAACCATAACCGACAATTACATAATCTATCAAATAAAAATATTACACAATATAGAATATTCAATTATAAAAAATTACCTATAGAAGATTTTAATAGCACATTTACAAAAATGAAAAACAAACTTCAATTAGCACAGCATTATTATAATATGGCCACACAATTTCCACTTTTCCATCTTCTTAAAAATACGAAAGAAATTAAAACCATAGAAGAAATACAATTTGCTAAAGAAGAAAAAAAATTTATTAAATTTTTTAAAAAATATAAAAAATTACGAAAAAAGAATAAAATAGAAATAAAAAATACATTTAAACACACATATAACACAGTCCTAGAAGAATTAAAAAACAAACATAAAATATTATTCGAAGATAAGAATATCCAAATTTACAAAATAGACAAAAATACTACCACCACTCCCAAACAGCCGGAATTACCAGAAGAAGAAATGATAGATTCTGAACTAATAGAAAAATACAATAAATATTTTGAAAAATCCCAAAATAAGTCGTCCAGCACACGGCTTACATTCCCTTTAGGAAGAAAAAACAACATAATTCACTCATCATTCCACAACACCCTCTCAAAAATAAGTCCAGACGTATCCAGATATTATACACCACTGGATATATCAGGAATAAAAATATTAAAGAAGATGGAGAAGAATAGAATGTAGATATAACAATTTTTTGTTTTTTATTCTTTAAAATAGGGATAATGTATTTATAATTCCATAACAAAGTAAAATAAATTATATTTTTATAACGACAATAATTATAATATCATTTTATATTTTTTTATTTCCATCATCTCCTTTTTTCTGATTGGTTACCATCTCTTTGATATTTTTCTGATTTCTATTTTTTATATGGATGATAAATATCTACACAACAACCATTCTATAGAAACTCTTACAAGTTTAGACACTGAGATAGAAGATACCAGAAATTATTTAAAAGAGATAGATCAGAATATAGGCAACGTAGATGATAGATATAAACAAAATAATAAATATAATATTATTGGTGAGAAAAAGAATTCTTTGGAAGGTTATGTTTCTCCTAAAATATTTTTAGAATATGGTAGAGTAGGTGAATACAAAATAACATCGTCTTTGGGAAAAGGTAGTTCCAGTAAAGTACGATTGGGAATATCTTCTTCAGGTGAGAAAGTGGCTATAAAAATAGTTGGAAGAAAAACTGCACCAAAAACTTATTCTAAAGAGTCGCAGGAAAGACGTGATGAGAGGACGTATAGAGAAGTGATAATTTCTACATTAATGAAACATCCGCATATTGTGCGTTTGAAAAATTTTTATTATAATGAATTACATTTTTTTCTGATTTTTGAATATGTCGATGGTGTGATGCTTTTAGATTTAATCACAAAAAAAGAAAGAAAAAATTATGTATTATCAGAAAACGAAGCAAGAAGATATTTTAATCAGATACTCAGTGCTTTATCATATTTACACTCATACTCTATAGTTCACAGGGATCTTAAAATAGAAAATGTACTTATAGATAACAAAGGGAATGCAAAACTCATAGATTTTGGATTGTCAAACTTTTTTGATGAGCGTAGATATCTAAATACATTTTGCGGGTCGTTGTATTTTGCAGCACCAGAACTACTAAAGGGTATAAAATACAGAGGGCCTGAGATAGATGTATGGAGCTTGGGTGTAATATTATATGTATTGTTGCAGGGAAGAGTACCTTTTGATGATCAAAATATACACCAACTGCATCTGAAAATAAAAAAAGGAGAATTAAAAATATACGGGCAAATATCCGATGAAGCAAAATTTTTATTAAAGAAAATGATATGCACTGATACAGAAATAAGATATGGATTGGAAGATGTTATTAAAAGTGAATGGGTAAATGACAAGAAAGGAAATAACAGATTGGAAATTAATTATAATTCCTACAATAATTATTTTTTGGATAGAAAAATATCAAAATTACATGAAAATGCAATAAGATTTTTACAGTTGGTTGCAGGTAAACAATTTAAAGAATTAAAAAATGATATTATACAATATAAAAAAATATCTAAAGCATCACTTAATTCTACAATAGCAATAAATAGACCTTCAGTATCATTATATTATTTATTCATAGAAAGTTTAGAAGATTCTACAGTAGATTATAAAAATAATATAGAAAAAATAAACAATCTTAAAATAAAAGATTATAAAGAAAAAAGTAGAGATGAAATTATACATAAATTTATATCATTGATATTTGAAAAAGATAGAAAAAAGTCATTTAGTAGATATTTTCAACCAACAGTTTTCGTGGAAGAATCAGAAAATGAAGAATATAAAAGTTTAGATAGTATTCGTAATGATAGTAATGATAATGAATGTGGTAATAATGATAATAGTTTTAGTAGTTGTATAACTAACCATCCTAAGGTAAAGAATACATTTATCAAAGGTATTTTCAATCATTTAACATTTAAAACATCCTTAGACCATACAAACGTACGTAAGAGTGTTACAGAATTTCTTGCAAAAGAAAATATAGGTTATGAAATAAAAGAAAAAAGTTATAATTGCAGTGTTAGAAGTAATACACATGAATGTAACTTTAAGTTATCATTATATTATAATCTATTATTTAGAAAATATTTTCTATCATTAAAAAGATTATCAGGCAGTGCAGAATTATATAAGAATGTAAAGGAAACTATAAAATCTATGATAAATACATTAGACGGTTAATATAAGAAATACAATTAATTACCATTAGAAATATATTATTATAATATTATAAATAACTTTTATTGTATTTTTATTGATGTACTCCGTAATACAAAGGTAATCCTATTTCTATATTATCTTTCCCTTTACAAGGATCATTAGAAAATTCCATATGATGAAATAAAGGATTATTCTTAGTATTCCATTGATTAGGTTTTATGATATTAAAATCTAATTTATTGTTATTAATATTTCTATTACCGTTAGTATAATTATTTCCAGTTCTTTTATTTTTGTATGTATTACAATATTTAGTATAAAATTCTAATATAGATAAAGGTAAAGAATTCTTATATTCATCTTCTAAATATTTACATAATTTTATATTCTTCCCATTTTCTTTCTTTTCCTTATCTTCTATTGGTACAACCTTTATCTCTCCAGGATATTCATTTATTATAGAGATAGGTGTTTTAAAAACATTTTCTTTATTTCTATTATTTCTATTTTCCATAGGATTATTGTCTCTACGATTATCTGTATGATTATTTATATTATTCATAGGATTATTATTTCCATTTCTAATATTTGTATCATTATTTCTATTATCCATAAAATTATTATCTCTATCTTTATAAGGATCATTATTTCTATTACTCATAGGATTATTATTTTCATTTCTGATATCTCTATTGTTACCTATATTTTTATAAGGATCATTATCTCTATTTCTATTATCTTTATCATCTATATTATTATTATTAAGATTATTTTTTATTTTATTGAAAATATCTATGTTCTTATCATTCTTTAAAGAAGAAATTAATTCTTTTAATTCTCTAAGACTATCTGTTAGTTTATCAGTCATATCAGAATCTTTATTCTTAAAAATATTATCTTTAGGTATAATGGAAGATATTTTTTTATCTTTTTCTTTATTTGTATCTACTGGTGATGTTGGTTGTGTTATGGTAACAATGGATATAGGCGCCTTATCTTTCTTTTGTTGGAATATATTAGGGTTATCTTTATTATCTTTAGTGGTATCTATTTTTATTGATTCTTTATCGTTATTTGGTATAGCTATTGTTATTGTTTGTATATCTTCTATAGAATTATTATTTCTATCTTTATCGTACTTAGTATCTTTATTATTTTTATTTTCCTTGCCTTTATCTTTTCCGCCATTATTTTCTTTTTCTTTAAAATAGTCATAGATGTTGTTTAATATATCAGGTAGGTTCTCTGGTGGTGTTATTTTACCGTCTTTAGAATTTATTATAAATTCTATTTTAGGTATATTATTTTTCTTATTATCTCCATTGTTATCTTTATTTTTATCCTTCTTATTATCATCATTGTTATCTTTATTTTCATCCTTCTTGTTATCTTTATTATTGTTTTCTTTCATATCATTATTATTATTTTCTTCCATATTATTACTATTATTTTTACCATTATCTCCATTGTTATCACAACCATTCTTACCATCTTCATCACATTTTTCTTTTATCTTTCCTTTACCATTCATTTTGAATTTCATTAAATCTTTATTATTATATTCTTTACCAAAAACCTGTACCCAATATCTATATCCATTCCTATCTTTACACGTGCCTATACCAGTATATACAAAATCACCCAAAATATTTTTTCTATGCTCAGTAGAATTTTTCCAAACATCAAATATCTCCTTTGTACTGCTATAGGAATTATCATTAATTTCTTGTTGTCTTGCAATATTTTCTCCAATATTTTCACCTATAAAATCATTCATTCTCAATCTATCTGAGAGTGTTCTATATTCTCTTCTATACCCATAATGTGATAACATCTCCAAATAGCACATATCATCGGCCAATACCTGTGCAGCTTTATCCATGCTTTCCAACTCTATTAATCCTTCTAGATTATTATTTCTTCTACAGCTATTAGTAAGCTGAAATAATTCTAACTTTAAAGAAAGAGCTGAAGAATGTTCAGCAGAAGATATATACACTGGTATACCGAGAATATAAAACAAATATAATATTTGTGTTACTATACATAATATTTTTTCAACGTTATTACGCCTATTTCTACCTATTATAGTTTGTTTGTTTGGCATAAATTTATCCATGTATATTCTATATAGAGTAATATCTATTCTATGCATCTTACATAATATATGCTTATATAAGATTTTTCTATTTTTAAATAATGGCATAATGTTCTTATTGATTGCTATACATTATAGAATTATAACAATAGTAAAACAATATTTCATATCAGAATATGTATGAAACAATATCATAGATTGGATTAATGATATAAATGATAACGAAAATAATAATAAAATGTAAATGATTAAAGATGAAAGTAACAATAGATAATAACAGTTACAATACAATAATATGAAAAAATAATAATTTATTTAAAGTTAAAATGTGTTTGAGGCATGAAACCTTGTTAGATAATCCATTAAGGTGAATAACTCAAAACTTTAAGTGATCACTCAGTGATAGGGGTTTGATAAAAAAATATTTTTATAAAAAATATATTGGCTTTATTTTATAAGAAGATAAAAAAAGTAACTGAGAAAAATAATAATATCATTATAATGTAATAAGCTATTTTAAAGAAAATAAGAAAATAATTCGTAGATTATAAATGATATAAATTGTTTTATAATCTATGAATGATAATAATTCTCGATCCTCTTTATTTATTATTTCCTTTTTTCTAAAAATATTTGATAAAAAATACTTTTAGGGGTTAAGATGACAAAAACATTTGATTATTACATTTTCTGTGCAAAGATGGCTGAGAGGGCAGAAAGGTATGATGAAATGGCTAAGAGTATGAAAGAGGCTATAAAATTAACACAAGAAGGTGATTTGGCTATAGGTCCAGAGACTAGAAATCTATTTTCTGTAGCATATAAAAATATGGCTGGTGCTAGGAGAGCTAGTTGGAGAATATTGAGCGCTGAAAGACAGAAACCAGAGAATTCATCTGATGAGAGAAGTAACAAGCTAATAACTTATATTTCTGATATAGAAACAGAATTGAAAAATATTTGTGATGATGTATTAGATTTATTAGAAAATTATATTTTGAATTCTAATAAAGTGATAAATGATAAAGAACTTACTGTTTATTTTTTGAAAATGAAAGGTGATTACCATAGATATAAAGCAGAAGTTGAAACTGGAGAAGAATTAACCATCAGTATAAATGCATCTGGAAAGGCATATGAAGATGCTATGGAAATAGCCGTAACACTACCACCTACAAGCCCTGTGAAATTGGGATTGGCACTCAATTATTCAGTATTTTACTATGAAATATTAAAACAATTTGAAAGAGCATGTGCTTTAGCTAAAGCAGCATTTGATGAAGCTATAACAGATTTAGATAGATTGTCCGAAGAAAATTATAAGGATTCAACACTTATTATGCAATTATTAAGAGATAATATTACATTATGGTCTAATAAAGAAGAAGAGGAAGAAGAAGCAATGGAAAGAGAAAATGAATATCAATAAAAATTATTTCAAAAGTTTATTGTAATATCAATTGTATTTTAAATGTAATGATAAATTTTTATTTTATATTAATTTTAAAATTTCAGATTTTTTATTGAGGATTGAAATAATTAATAAAAAATATTTTTAATCATGATTTTTACGAATATTAAAATTTTTATAATTTTTTCAAATATTTTTAAATATGATAATCATTTTAAGAATAAAAAAAATTTAATTATAATTTACAAAGAAATGTAATTTTTTTTCTATTATCCTAAATGAGAGATATTGTTATTCTTTTCGTGATTATAAAATATATGTTATCTTCATACCTCACCATCTTACTCTACATAATATTTATGTTTCTTCTATTTTTTGAAGTATACCTTAACAATATTGCCTTATTAAATTTATAAATTTACCAAAAATTACAGATGTTACAGAGAGTATAAAATATATTCTTATATTATTTTTCTTCAAAAGATTTTCTCTTCAATATTACGTAATATAAAATTTTATTACTAATATTATATTATATGTGATGCACGACAGGCGTCAGAAAAAGATATTTTAAAATTTTTAACTTCACTTAAATATGATAATTTCAAGAAATCAGATATTGGACAGAAGTTTGTAAAACTTAATTTATATTCTAAATCTACCATAGTAACTTTAGAGCATATATTTCAGAAGATATTTGAAAAGGTATTAAAAAGAATTATAAATTTAATATATTTGATAGGATTGAATAATAGAACATTTAATAATTTATTCAATATTCTATCATTCTTAATATTTTATTCCAATATTTCAAAAATCATATATAAAATATATGACATAGAAAATTCTAAATCAAGTAATATAATGAATATTTTAAAAAATTATTCAAAAAGAGAGTTATATTGCTTAATTTCCATATTATATTATATTTTATACAGAATATTATATCTAAATTGTATTTAATATTATCATTATACTATGGTATCTATAATAATGTTAATTATCATAGAATTATAAAAATATCTTTTATTATAATGTTGTATGATAGAATAGAAATAAGTTTAAATGGATTACCACAAATAATAATTTTATTAAAATCCAGATTAGTTACTTTAGATGAAATATTAAAATATAAAATGAATACAAAAAATATAAATATCATTTCTGATAACAAATATGATCTTTCACCAACATTTAATAGCAATATTTTATTTGATAATGTTGCTGTAATGTTTTACGATCATGTGATTCTTGAAAATATTATTTTAAAAATAGAAAAAGGAGTTAACGTAGCTATTATAGGAAATAATAGTTATGGAAAAAGCAGTTTAATAAAAACATTATCAAAATTTTATGAATGTGAAGGAAATATATATTTAGATAGTATAAACATAAAAGATATAGGATATAAAAGATATTTACATATGTTTTCATATACATCACAAGATTTAATATTATTTAATAACAATATAATGTATAATAGAAAATATGGTATAGCGAGTAAAAGCTATAATTATGATAAAAAATATTATGAAAATTTTAATAAAGGGAATATAAATGGTAAAAAATATTATGAAATAGCACGGTAAAAAGAATACAAATGGTAAAATAGATTTTTATGAAATCGAGGAAAATAATTTGAAAAAAAAGAAATCATAAAATATATTAAAGAAATAAAGAATAAAAAAAATATAGAGATTTCAAAAGCACTTAACATTCACAATTATATTTTGAGATTAAAAAAGGCTATGATATTATAGTAGGTGAAATGGATAATAAAGTTAGTAGAGATACAAAAAAAATATTATTACTCAAAAGTTTAATAAAAAAATCGGATATTTATATATTGGATGAACCTACATCAATCTGGATAGAAATACAACTAAACCACTGATAAAATATCTTTTAAAGCAGAAAGAATGAAAGATAGAATTGTTCTGATGGTAACACATAATAAAAAGTATTTGAAAATATTTGATAAAATATTTTATATAAAAAATAAAAAAGTGAGTGTTATTAAGAAACCAAAACCATATCAAAAGAATTAAAATAAATAATTGTAATTATTCAGAATAAATTGGTTAATTTCAAGAGATTTCAATAAAAATATTTACATAGAAAACGTATATCTTATTCAATATGTTTCTGAGAATGAATGAACATTTAGAAATAGTAAACGTATACGTCACCGATATTTGAATTCCTAATTATATTCATGACCTTACTTAATAAAAAACATACGTAATTTTATATTATAATAATTCTAAGTATAAATTGCAATAGTCATAAGACCATAGTATTATGTGTGTGAAAAGATTATTTTCAAAGTATAAAAATATATTGCGTTCATTATTAAATAAAACTAGTAAACTCCTGGTTATATCACACGAAAATGGTATATAAAAACTTCTATAAATTTAAAAACTATCAATTATAATGTATATAAATATATTGAATGATAAAAAGAGATATTTATCTAATAAAAATACTATATTTCCTTTATAGAAAAAATACAATTTTCTTCAATATACATATATATTATTAATTATCAGAAATTAATATATCTTCACTTCATTATTAGAATACATCAATATATTTATGTATGTTGTAATTGCTAATTTTTAAATTTATAAAGACTTTCATATATCATGATAACAATAAAACATCACAACTCTACAATTATAAATTTTTTATAATGATATAAATATACGTATCAAAAACATTAACACAAATAATAATGATATAATTTTACACTTCGACAAATCATTTATTACAAATAGGCATATAATATTATATCAATTTAGATTCTTTTTAAATCAATAATACATACAGATTGTTATAAATAGTAAATTATTTTAACTTCTATAAGATTTATCCATATACAATAAAATATTCAAACATTGGTATCTAAAGATAGAACACATACCAATTATATAATGCATAATTTAATTCATAATAAAGTATCTAGAAATAAGTTTAGTTCTACATTTAAATTTATTTCTAGATACTTTATTATTATTCTTACGATGATTAGAATATTTTTTATAATAAAATTTATTATAGATATAATTTTTAATATTATCATTAAGTGATAATAATTATACTTTTTTGATATTTCAGTTATTGATTTTTATACTCAGATGATTATAATTATACTTTTTTTATAAAAATATATAACATTTTTTAAAAGGAGTGTTATTATTTAATAAACATATAACGATATGATAATATTATATTTAACAATACTATAATATAATAATATTATTATTTAACAATACTATAATAAAATAATAATATTTAATGAACATATCAAATATAACACTAACTCATTTCAATTATATCATTTAAATTCATTTTGATATGAAAACAAATTTTTAACAAATAAATAATTTAAAGATATAATTTACTTTTAAAGAAAATATTCTTTGTTTTTTAAAAAATAAAATTATGCTATCACCATCTCTTCGCATCCAAACAATTTACCCCTTTAATGCATTTTCCAAATCGATCATTTTTTTCTATTTATTTTTTTCCATCCTAACACATAATGAAAATAGAAGAGACAATATCACTTGAAGGAAGAAAAAAATGTATTGGTAGAGAAATAATGTATTATATAATATGCACACTCTCATTTGGTATAATACCGTTTATACTCAAAAATAAACATCATATACGTATTCGTTTAAGAACAATACCAACACGTTTGAGAAATGCACAGTATGTTATAGCAGAAAATCAATATAAAGATATAGAAGTAAAAAAGATAGAAGAAATTCATGTAAATGAGGAAATGAAAAATGATATTAATCTTTTGGATAGGCATATACAAAATTTTACAGTTAGGGTGGTATCGGTTTTTTATAGAAGATTGATATTTGATTTTGTTGATGATCTTTTTCATTATCCAGAAGAAGGTAAAAATCATAATTTAAATATTATTCTTAATGAGCTTTCAGAAGAAAATGTAATATGTACAGATGATGGTATCTTGACAGTTAGTGCGTATGAAAGTAGTATAATGTACGGGAAGAATGCAACAGAAGTACAATGTCCGACAATTCTTGAAATATTCTTAGATAATATATTTTCTGTCTTTGTATTTTATACTCTTGCTTGCATAATCGTTTGGATAAATATAAATTATAAACTTTATGCAAGTGCTATATTTATTACTACGCTAATAATTCTTTATGGTGAAATAGATGGAGATATTGAGGCTAGGAAGAGTAAAATAGATCTCGGTGGGAAATCTGATATGATTTATGTGTTAAGAAGGAGGATACGTCCAAAACAAAATACAATTGGAATAGAATGGGTAAAAGTAGATTCTGAAAATGTTTATCCTGGAGATTTAGTATTGGTTGAAGAAGGTAAGATATTTAATTGTGATGTAAAACTATGTGATGGTGAGGCTGTTGTAGAAGAAAGTTTTTTGACGGGTGAAAGTACACCAGTATATAAAATTATGGGAAAAGAGAAAAGTGGTGCTATGGTTTTTAGTGGAACTAAAGTAATTATGAGTAAAAGTTATGGAAGATTGTACGGAGATAGTTATTTTAAAGAAAATGAGAAATTAATTTTACCACCAGGTGAAAAATTTCCTGCTGTTGGTGTAGTAGTTTCAACAGGATTTAAAACTGTAAGAGGAGAAATGATAAGAAATATTTTAGTGAGTGGAGCTGGAGATAATCAATTTTATATGGATTGTTTTAAACTTATCTGTACCTTGATAATTCTTGGTGTGATATTATCCATATTTACTTTTCTTTATTTTTATCTCAAAGGAATTCCAATTAATACGTCATTCGTTTATATTTTTGATCTCTTTGCATCATTGATAGCACCTGTATTACCAGTTAGTATGAAATTAGGTCTTAGTGTTACTCTTAAAAGATTGAGAAATAAAGGAATTATTTGTAATGAACCAGAAAGAATAAATCTTACGGGTAAATGTGATATCGCAATCTTTGATAAAACAGGTACTCTAACTGAAAATGAATTAGAATTAAAATATTTAGATAGCATAGATGATGTTCTAACAAAGAAATGTCCTGTAAGAGATGATATTGTTAAATATGGATTATCTACATGTCATACACTTATTAAAGTAGAAGATAATGTGATGGGTGATGGTATGGAAATTAAAATGTTAGAGATGGCTAATGCAGAATTGACCGATAAGAAGAGTGTTATTATTACCAGTGATTTTGATAATACAGAAATAGAATTAAAGATGTTAGAAGTTCATGAATTCAATTCAAAAATAATGAGAATGAGTGTTAAGGTTAGTGATGGTAAGCAAACTTATCTTTTTTGTAAAGGATCTGCAGAATCTATAAAAGGTCTTTTATCAGAAATACCAGATGAATATCAGTATACAGTAGAAAAATATGCAAAAAATGGTTATAGAGTTTTAGCAATGGCATACAAAAAAATTACAGAAGATAATACAAAAAATAATCTTTTAATGGATAAAGAAAAAATAAGAAAACACAATGAAAATGAACTAACATTCTTAGCATTTTTAGTTTTTGTGAATAAACTTAAAGAAAATACAACCAATGTTATTACTGAACTTAAAAAAGCAGGTATAAGAACTATAATTTCTACAGGAGATAATATGCTAACAGCCATAGCAGTCGCTAAAGAATGTGGAATAATAGGCGATTTGACAAAGAAAGCCAACGATCAAGGCAAAGTACATCCTTTCATAAAAAATGAAGATAGTGCTGAATTAAGCCATGAAAATAGCAGATACAATATTTATGAAGTAACAGCAAATGATAACATAGCATACAATCCTCTGGATAAAGATGAAGAATGCTCAGATGTTGTTTATTGCGTAGACGGTAAGCATTATGAAAATATTAGAGAAGAAAAAGAAATCAAAGAAGTACTAAGAAAAGGAGTAATATTCTCAAGAATGAATCCTACACAAAAAGCCCTTTTAGTAGAAGATCTTAAAAAACACTTAGAATACACCACAACGTTTTGTGGTGATGGAGCAAATGATTGTGGTGCTATAAGAGCATCTGATGTAGGAATTACAATTTCTGAAAATGAAGCTACCGTAACTTCCCCCTTTGTATCAAGTATTCCCAATATTTCATCTGTAAAATCGATAATCAGTGATGGAAGAGCTGCGATGATTAATAGTCTTTCAAATTTTAAATTTATAATTATTACATCTCTTACACAATACATCACTCTAACACTCCTATCCGTTTGTTTTTCATTTCTTTCAGATATTCAAACACTACATTATGATATTGCTCTTGTTTTCCCATCAACGTTAATTATGACAAGCATTTTACCATCAAAGAATATTTCAGACAAAAAAGTTAAAGGCCTATTATTTTATATGCCACAGATATTTATTATGGTATTCATCAATGCATTATTTGTATTTATTGCGACACTTATATTTGTCCCTAATCTTATAAAAAATAATCTTAAATTTGAAGGATCTTTTGAAACCCAAGCAACAATATCGACTGTATTATTTTTTCTAACTTCTATACAATGTATAATACTTAGTATTTTTCTTATCGAAGGAAAACCACATAGAAAAAACAAATGGAAGTTTAAATCTTTTATAATACATATAATAATATCACCTCTTATTATTTCTCTATTATTTATACTTAACCTACAAAGAATAAGAAATTTAGATAATAAGATTATCAATTACATTCTTAATTTATATGAATTTGAGATTATTCCATTGAATAAAATAAAATATTTAGGAATAATAATAATATGTAATGGTATTGTATTATTTCTAGGAGATTTATTCATTAAAAATTATATAGAAAAGTGGATGAGTAATAAAGAAGAAAAAGAAATAAAAAGAAGAAGAGAAGATGATAGTTTAATAGATGAGGATATGAGGAGAATGACTATGTATAGCATTATAGTAAATAGAGAAATGGGATTAAATAGTCATAGATAGCATAATTGAAATAAATATAATAAAATATAATAGAATTAAATGTTATGAAATAATATAATAAATAATTAAAATATTATTTCATATATAAATATAAACAATAATCTTTTATTCTATTGTTTATAAAAAGAGTATTATTCATTTTAATATAATTATTTTTTTAAAAGAATACTCTTTTATTGTCGTAAAACTTAATAAAAAATATTTATCATTATAAAATATCATTCATAAAAAATATTTATCATTATAAAATAAAATATAATAAAAATATATTACTCAATCAAATTAAAACATTTAATTATTCTTCCATTCCATATTCATTATATTCATCATCCTCTGGTGTAGCATTCTGATATTGTTGATATTCTGTTAATAAATCATTCATATTTGATTCTGCTTCTGTAAATTCCATCTCATCCATTCCCTCTCCTGTATACCAATGTAAGAAAGCTTTCTTTCTAAACATCACTGTAAATTGGTCGGATACTCTCTTAAACAATTCTTGTATTGCTGTAGAATTACCTATAAACGTAGATGACATTTTTAATCCAGTGGGTGGAATATCACACACTGCTGTTTTTACGTTATTAGGTATCCATTCTACAAAATAACCAGGATTCTTCAATTGAATGTTAAGCATCTGCTCATCTACTTCTTTCATGGATACGTCTCCTCGGAAAAATGATGCTACTGTTAAATATCTACCATGCTTTGGATCACTGGCTGCCATCATATTTTTGGAATCAAACATTTGGGAAATTAATTCTGATACGGAGTAATTTCTGTATTGTGCTGTTCCTGCTGCAATCAAGGGTGCAAATCCTACCATGAAGAAATGAAGACGTGGGAATGGTATCATATTTACTGCAAGTTTTCTTAAATCTGAATTTAATTGACCTGGGAATCTTAAACATGTTGTTACTCCACTCATAACCAAAGATACTAAGTGATTAAGATCACCATATCCTGGATTTGTAAGTTTTAAAGATCTAAAACAAATATCGTATAATGCTTCATTATCGATACAGAATGTTTCATCTGCATTTTCTACCAACTGATGTATAGAAAGAGTTGCATTGTATGGTTCAACTACGGTATCACTTACCTTAGGAGAAGGAACAACAGAAAAAGTACACATCATTCTATCAGGGAATTCTTCTCTGATCTTAGATACGAGTAAAGTACCCATACCTGCACCAGTACCTCCACCTAAAGAATGTGTTATTTGAAATCCTTGCAAAGATTCTGAATTTTCTGCCTCTTTTCTTACTACCTCCATTACAGAATCAATAAGTTCAGCACCCTCAGTATAATGACCCTTAGCCCAATTATTTCCTGCACCAGATCTTCCAAAGATATAATTATCCGGTCTAAATAATTCTCCCAATGGTCCCTGCTTCAAAGAATCCATCGTTCCAGGTTCCAAATCTATTAATACTGCTCTTGGAACGTATTTTTTAGTACTAGATTCATTATAATACACATTTATCCTATCCAACTGATTACTGTTAGTTCCTATATATTCTCCAGTATTACTTATTCCATGCTCTTCACTAATAACCTCCCAGAATTTGGTACCTATTTGATTACCACATTGTCCAGTTTGAAGATGAATAATCTCACGCATATTTAGGGCATAAAAAAAATAAAAAATAAACAAAAATATTTCAAAGTAAAAAATAAATAAAAAATAAAATTATCCTATTTATCTGGGTAGTCGTGGAGTAATATCAAATTATGGGGTAGGAGGTTCGAATTGTATACTTGGATATTTTTTAAAGTAAAGATAAAAAGAGAAGAATAAAAACGTTATTGAGCAGGTGAGGGTTCACGAACGTAACATTAGTTATACTTTGGATACAACACAGGTGTTAGATAAAAATAGTGTTTATCAGATATACATTAATCTTTGTATTTATTTATGTTTGATTGATATTATACCAAGAACAAGATTGGGTATTTTCTAAAAAGCCAAGGATAATAACTATATCCATCATACACAAAATTCCAACAACCAGAACATAATACAAGATTAATGTATATTTATAACAAAATAAACTTATACAAATTTAAATCTAATCTAAGAACCAAAGATCTTAGATTATAATAAGATATAAATAATAATAATATTTAAAAACAATCCTATAAATAAGTTATTACAACTTCCATATCAATATTATTTATTATCTTATTAAAATGGTTTATTCATAAATAATATTTTTATATTTCTTAATTATTACACCCTATGGCCTATCTTCTTCCATTTTACACAGATTATGAAAATATTTATAACACAGAACAATTTAACACAGATTCCAAAATAACCATAAGAGGACAAGAATATACAAAATATAAATTAAATACATCATTATCTTTTTATATTGATAATAAAAAAATAGAAGAAAATATTTATATTTTTAAAAATGAAAATAATACAAATATAGAAGAAGAATTAAAATTAATAAAAGAAAATATCTTAGATTGTATATTCGATAAGAAGAAAAATAAACAACCAACACTCATTCAGTACATGAATAATTAATAGGAAATGATATAGTAAAATGGATAGTAGATTATATGTAGAGAGATTGAGTATATAGTAGGTGATATGTAATAAAGTGGATATAAGAATAGCAGTGATAGATAATCTCATATAATCATAAAAGATAGCAATGGTAAAAAGTAGTAATGATAAATAATCTTATATATACTAACACAGAATACTAACACAGAATATTAACACATAAAAACTTTTATTTATTTTACTATTGATTTTATTATTGATTGTTATTATTGATTATTATTATTTTATTATTTTTCAACATAATCTGGTAAATCCATAAGATAATTAAAACAAAGATAATATATCATTACAAACACTACTACCATCGTTACACTTACAATTTTAAACATTTTTATATTTTTATAAAAAATATGATATGCTATTGTTACGAATATAAAAAATAATAACAATAAATGTTTTATAGAGAAAATATTGGTTGTATTATTTTTATAATCAATATAATTACCTGTTATAAGATCATATGATGTTTGTTTTCTTCCATCAGAAAATCTATTGATAAAATATCTTTTAATACTGTGAAATCCATCTGTTATTTTTCCTAGTAATGTATATTTACCTGATATTACACCAGAAGCTAGAAATGGTGTGCTTGTATATTGTTGTGAAATATTATTACCGTTTTCTATCCATAATTGTTTTAATGTATTTTTTATTTCTTCATTGTATTCTGTGTTTAGTTTTGATAATTGTTTTTTTAATGCGGATTCACTTATAAAATATTGTGTTATGTTTGTTCTATCTAAAGAATCTAGGCAGTTAGATCGTATTATACCCGTTTGTTTATTAACATCATTGTAAAATAAATTATTTATTTCTTCTATTTTATTTGTAAGTTTATAAATATTTTTTAAACTATTTTTTATATTTTCTTTTGCCAAATCAAACCAGAAATGATCTATTTTGTGTTTTTTCAATTGGATTTCGTAGATGGTGGAAAGGTGTCTTTCTATTTTTTTTGTATTTGTTAATTTTATATAAAAAATATTATCATATTTTTCTTTTAATAAAGTATTTGCTATAGAAAATATTTCTGCATCTAAAATTCTTATTCTTGGTGTATATTCTATTCCTATACTCTGTTTCCATTTTAATGGTATACTTCCTCTCAATTGGATGTAATATAATTTATTATTTCCTTTTGAAACTATTTGTTCTGTTTCTACTGTATTTGCTGCATATCCTTCATTATTAACACCCCTTCGATTATACCTGGTGCCTATACTTCTATTAGATCGTCTTGATATCAATATTATTTCTATATTTTTTATTTTTTTAAGATTTACATATCCTTGTATGCATTTTACAGCAAAAGTATTTGCATGCTGAAATATTTTATTAAAATTTTGTAATAATTTATTATTTAAAATAAAATCTATATCTTCTTTATCGTTGTAATGGTTATTATAAAGTTTATATTCACTAAAATATGTTCCTGGTATATAAAAAAAATCTACTATCAATCTTAAATCCTCTCTATCTCGCCTATCAGATTTCAATGGAATAATTTTTATTCTTTCTATTTCATATACTGGATTATTTTCAATTTCAAAAAGTTTCTTTGCTTTTTTTACCACTAATAGATATTTACCATATAAATTTATAATACCATATACACCATATGCTTTGATAGAAGAATATGATGATGGTATCATATTATCATTCTTAATACTATTATCATTCTTAATAATAGAATTATCTTTTAGAAGTATGGTTTCTTCTTGTATATCATTGGATATTTGAAGATATTCAATATTGTATTTTATTGTTATTTGCATAGGGTTAATAAAAATTAAAAACAAAATATACATTGGCATAAAATTTTTATAATGGATAAGAATATCATAAATGTTTTGTTGTTGATCAATAAATTTTATTAAAGCTAAATAAAGATAATTAGAGAATTATAAAAAAATTATAGAATAATTATAAATGTTTTATATCGATAAATAACTTTTATTAAAGAAATTTAATATTTATTTAGATTATTTAGTTTAGTGGTCTTAGTGATAATCAAAACATGATGATGACAAATTAGAATATTTTGCTCATAGAAAAATTTAAATAATAAAAAATTAAAAGTAATTGAATTATTAAAATAGGTTAAATGGAATAAATAATTAATCTGGAGAAAATATTTTTTTTAAAATTAATCTTTATGAAAATTTTATTCATGGTATCCTGAATAAAATGTTTTCGCTTTTGAAGATTTGTAATTTTCATTGAATACTTTTTTCTTTGTAAAATAGAAATAAAAAAATTTAATTATTACATTAAAATATTGTTTAAAGACAAAATTACTCTTATTTCTTTAATGAAACTAAATTTATATGAATTTTTTGGTCATGTTGGATCTACCGTGGTCTCTGTAACATCAAGTTCTTTAGGGTCTATTTTGACTTGTATTCTCTGGGTATTTCGGTGATATAATTAAACTCATCTTGTCTTATACTAAAGAGTATTAAATTGGGTGTATGATGTATATCATTGTCACCTTTTATATTCTATTTGTTTTCTTTCTCTTTAGAATATAATATTGGATCTGGTCAATACAGTGGATTTTCATATAGTTGACCAGACGTTGTTCTAATTTAATAACAAGGCTGTATACACGTACGTAATATTACGGATTATCATACTACCGATTTTGTATTTAAAAAGACTCAAATCAGAATTCTCAAAAAATATTTTAATTCTGCTGATTATTACATCACTGACCTCAAGATTAATTTCCACAGATTATCATTTTTATAAAAAATTTTAGCTTCTAGAAGTTATTTTCGTGTTTGATTATTAATTTAACACCACTTTATAAACAAAAAATACTAATTCGCTATGAAACCAAGTCTATTATTCATGCAAATAATGTTCTTCATACTTATGATATTAAGACTTTTTTATTATATGTTTTTATATAAAACTTGTTTTACGAAAGTATCTGGAATAACACAAAAAATATCCAATGGAATTTTTAAAAGATGTTGTTTCGGCTTTATGATAGAATGTATTGTATTTATATATTCGATAACATTTAAATCAAAAGCTGGCTTAGTAATCATGGTATTGGCTAACACTTTTTTCACCGCTATTCATTTTGCGAAAGCTATCATTGTTACATATGAGACACAAGACAAATCAAAATTTACATCAAAACTCATAGAAGGTATAATAATCGCAAGTATACAAATAATTTTTAATGTATATTATTTCCGTATAGCCGGCGATTCTCTAAGTCTGCGACGAAAAGTTGGCACAGATCCTATAAAAAGAAGTAAGTTTATATTAATTAGATGCATATAATGCAAGAGAAAGACATATTCTATCCTACTATGTATTTATGTTTTATATCATACTTACTTGTTATGTAGATATTTCTAAAAAGGTAAATCTATCTTTTACATATGACAATACTATTCCTATTATAATACTTCTAATAGCATCAATATTCGGATTTACAAGAAGAGGAAATATCATATCAGTCACCATCTGCCTTATTTCTGTATTGAAACATAGTTTATATTTTATATTTTCTTGTAAAGATAAAACAGAATTCATAGGAATGTAAGTTTTTTTTAATTTTAGGAAAGCATCAAAGATTAATCCATCTACATTCTTTTTTTCAATAATAGCATTACTATCAGCTATAAAAGATTTTTATATTAGAACGATGGTTTATGATATAGATAATTTTAAACCGTCTTTAACGCGATTGACATTACATGAAGAATAAAAAATATGAAAAGTAAAATATGTAAAATAAACTGGTTACTTAAAAATATTTTATTATATTTTAAATTCTTTTAATTTCATCAATTGGTTTTGCTTCTCGTAAAATTAAATTTATGAAAGAGAATAATATAATTTTTATTTATTGTTTTTTTAAATGGTTAAATGGATTTTCTTTATCAATAAGAAACATAGTTCAAATGAAAATACATTGTGTATTTTATAGAGATCTTCTTATTGATACCCCTTTTTAATAATATGGTGGATCTGGAATTTAATACATAATATGCATCTATTATGATAAATGAAAAATTTATTAAAATTATAAAGTAGTAAATATCATATTTACTTCTTTAGATTACTAAATATTTATTTTATTGTTAAAATCATTGTTTAAAAACATCAAATCAAAGTAAAAATAATTTTTAATAAAGAATATATTTTTAGTTCATTGAAGAATTATTTTCTTTTTCATCATAAATGTTCTTTCTCACATCTCTACCTATAAAAGAATTTGAAAAATTTTTATATTCTCCCATTGTTCCACTAATAGATGCATCTGCCTCTGCCAATTGTTCTTCACTAAACACTGCTTTATTCTGAGTAGCAAGCTTTGGTCCAATAAATGGTCCTCCAAATTTTTTATTTTTTTGTAATTGTCTGCTTAAAGAATACAAACATATTATTACTTGTTTAAAATTAGACATCTCAAGTAAGTCTATTGTTTGGAATAACTCATATTCTGGAACACCCATGGATCTGGCTGCAGAAAGAAAACTTGAAATATTTTCTCTCTGGATAAAAGGACCTTTTGATATCTTATATTTGCATGAGCTAGGCTCTATGTTATTCATAAATTTGCAGAGTACTACACCATCTCGCAAATTCTCTTCAAAGTTGGGATCTGTAAGTTCTTCACCAAGTATTGCTTCCATCCAGTTTTTTAGTTCTTCGATTTCTTTAGGCATGGGGTACGAATATATTATGCATAAATAGAAATAAATTTTTATAAATTATAAATATATTGGATATTTTTGTTTGTTTTACCATAATTTTTATAAGGAGATAGAATATTTTTGTTTGTTTTATCAAAATTTATAAGAGAAAAAAAGGAGCACTCTTAATGATTATCATAATCAAGTTAATTAAATTTTTTAAATTAATTATATTAAAATGGTCATTTTTATGAAAATAATTGACATACGAATAAGTTTATTCAACCTGATAACAATGTTGTGATAGTCAATTTTTAAAACTTGTATATTTGAATTACTTATTCAAAACAAAAATTTCAAAACAAAAAAAAATACGAATAAAAAAACGAAGAAAACATGAAAAAATCATGAATTTGAGTAAATAAGAGACTACCACTTAATTATATTTTATATAATGATATAAATGTTATAATATTGCTATATTAATAAAGATATAGTAATTTTATCAGAGTGAAAAAATGATGATTGATTCAAACATAAATTTCTATTACAATGAGTACAAGTAAATATGAAATTACTATATGTAAATAAAATCAATGATAAATGAAGATCGTATACTTTAATGGATTAACTATCTTATTATACTATAAAAAGTCGCAATCGACTAAAATGCTATGGTCTAATTAAAGCAATAAAATTAAAATAAATTTAAGAATATAATTTATAAAAAAACAGAGTTTCCAAATAGCGTTTACTGAATAATAAATTTTTATCACCTTCTTTCTCATTCTTTCTTATTTTTTAGCAAATCTTTCAAACTCTCCAAACCTTTTGAAGCGTGAAAAGGTTCATGCATATTTTTGTTACCAATATCTTCTTCAACTTCTTTTTCAGATTTATTTTCTTTCCTAACTAAATCTAATTTATCTCCTGCGATCTCAAGTTTCTGGAAAAAATTATGAACAGTTTTTAATGAATCTAAACAAGACAATATCATTCTTTTCCTATATTCTTTTATACAATAGATATTAAATCTCATATTTCGTATTATTTTCTCGGCGTCGTTACCATCTACTTCACCCAATTCTGTTTCTATTTTATCTGGAATTGATACGGTTTTATCCATAGGTTTACCAACAGGAAAAGTATCTTCTGGTAAATGATATTTTCTAAAACATTCAAGAAAATTCAATATTTTTCCTGTATACACGAGTAAAGAGTAATGTTGAGATATGTAATTATCCGGCATTTTATTCAATAATTCTTTGTTACTTTCCAAATTTATCTTTGCAACAAAAGCAGTCACAATTTTACAATCTAAAATAGAAGCTACTCGTGGACCGATTTCCTCTAAAGAACATAATGGTGATCTTTGTTGGATAGTACAGTTAATATCTAAAAAATATAATAAAACATACGACAATTTAAATGTAAACATAAAATATATAAAATTTTGCTTTAAATATTTTTATAAATATTCCTAAAATATATTATTTTAATGTTTTTTAAAAAGCATATTTAGATTTAAAATTAGAAATTTCAAAATAAACTTTAATCCTTCGATAAATATCTTTTTTTTTAAATATTAAAATTCATTTAATAAATTATTAAATGTTTTCTTATATTTATCTTTTTTAGTTTTATTATTTCTTAATTATCTTTTTTGTATTTTTACTGTAAATGTAAAATATCTTTAGAAATCAGGATCTGAATAAATAACTTTTAATTATTCAATTGTAAAACATCAAATGATTTGTATATATATTTTTCGTTGTGTTATTTCCAAACATTCACTTTTTTAAATATTCTGATAAGTATTCTTTTTTTAATCTTATTCTGTATTTTTGTTTGACTCAAAAGATTTTATTGGCCAGAATTAATTCTAGTCACTAGATAAACAAAATTGAGTTATGATTTACTGTATTATGCTTATATACAATATCTTCGAATATATTTCTATAATTTATCTATTGATTTGAGTGTATAATGGTACAAATTCACGTATTTATACTACAATAGGTAGAGAAACTTTTCTCTCTTTATCTTAATTATCTTGATATCTACTCCTTCAGGGAGAATACAAAGATTGTTTTAAATTTCTTGACAAAAAACTAAAATTTACTTTGTTTCGTTGATTTTTGATTTTTTTAATAAATATTGTCGCTGAAAAAGTATACACGTATCGGTGTATATATTTTAGCATAATAATGATTTATATCAGGTATTTTAAACACCCAAATTTTTTACTTAATAACCTCGTTTAAATTACATTTAAACCTGTGCGAAACATATTATTGTCGATTTGAACTGCTTCCAATACTCACCTGTTCTTATTGAATTGTTGTTATAATATATTACAATCTTTTCTATTATTTTTTAATAGAATTTGACTATTGTTTTTTGACCAATTGTGTTCCTTCGAAAGAATCTTCAAATTTATTCGCTTTGTACTATAGATAACCCGGATGTACTTCTTTTTTTAATTAAATATTAAAACTTTATAAGAATGATATATCAAAGAAATTTTACGATGTATGTTTTAATATAGAACTTATCACACGTCCACACAACTTCATCAGTTATTTTTGAATATTTATCAATATAAATTTTTCATTACAATAAAAATAAATTGTATTAGATCTAAGCTGAATTTTGGTCTTTAGAAACAAATTTACTTCATAACCAAGCTATTTTTCAAAAAAATTAAATATTCCCGAGAAAAATTTTATATTATTATGTTTTAATTACCACAAATCTAAAATTTTCTTTAAGGGAAAATTTCTATACTTGGCTGACATAATGTATTTAAAAAGTTTAGTTAAACAGCACCATCAAAATTTTATATTTAAAAAAAAAGTAATTTACAAAATTCAAATAAATCAATTAATTTTAATAATTATTCTTTCCATATAATTAAATATTTACTAATACAAATTTCATAAATACCTTATTCCGTGTTTATTGATATTATTTTTCATCTTCAGACTGTTGCAAGATTGAACTGGAATCAAGTTGATCGCAATTTCCATTGTCAGTATCATCCTTCGTTAGACGTTTATTTTCGGAATATCCACCAATTCTTCGTATTAAACTGCTCATAGAGACATCCATACCGAATGCCACATCATACATTTCAGAATAACTAAAGTCCGGTAACTGACTTTCATCCTCTTCTTCACATTGAATGATTAAATTCTTTAATTTCTTAATATTTTCCAACTCAAAAATCCCGAACTCCGTAATAAATGTTTGTGGAGGCGCGGAATTATCGGATGTGTCAATATCTTTGATTTGACATATAAAAGAATGAATCGACATTATATTTTTTAGAAATTCTGAATGAACGACACCGTATTGTAAAGGCATATTTTCATACAGAGGAGCATTCTCTTTTGCTTCAAACATTGCGGTTGTAGTTAACACACGGGAAAGGTCAGTTTCTTTAAATCCTTCTGCTTGAAACGATGTCTGAATAAATAACATTATTACTGAAATAAATATCATAGATTAACAAAAAAAAGACTTTAAATATTCATCAAATTTACTTTTAATATAAAATAAAAAGATTAAAAAGGATGATTTTGTTTTTTTTAAGAAGAAATAAAAAAGTATATAAAATAGTTTTACAAACATAACTTTAAATAAATCTTGAAGTAATATTATTCCAACAAAATTAATTAAATTAGCTTTTAAAAATTTATTGTATAATATAAATGAATACTATAATAACTATTATAATGAATATTGTTTAAAACAATAGATTTAATATATATTGATAATTTGGAAACATTAAAATGAGTAATTATAATTTAATATTATTGTTACTTTTTTAATATAAAGTTTTTTATTTTTATATTTACTAAAATTATTTAATTAGCAAATATTTCTAAATTGTTATAATTCTAAAAATTTTAAAAATGGTAATTTATTTAATAATAAATGCTTAGCCTATACTTTTTAAACTCTTCATGTTACAAATTGAATTATTATTTAAAAATATAGTTTTAATGTAAACGATAAATGTCATATATTTTTTTACAAACTGATTTAAACTAAAAATATATTGAAGTGAATATAAAATAATTGATTTATTTTTTAGATATATCTAAAATAATTAAATCGAATTTATATTGTTTATAAAGTATATAAATTTTAAAAATAAATAGTTATAAAATGCCTGTTTATTTTTATTAAAGAATAACATATGGTAAATATAAGGATATTTTAAACAAATATTTACAAAATTTTGTTCTTTTTATAATAAGGATAACTCGAATAAATTTTTGATATATATATAAATATTGCTTCGTGAACAAAAGGACAAGATCACGTAAACTTCAACCGGATAACAAACTTCTATAAATAAAAACTTTATTAAAAAATGAATATAAGTCATTAAAAGAATTAAATAAATAGTTTTTTTACGACAGGTTCATTTATTTCTAAAAAATTCATTGGATTCGTCCCAAATCAAAGAACTATAAATATTATGTATTCAAGAATTTCTTAACAGTTATCATTTTAAAAAAACAACAGAAAATAATACAACTGTGATTATTACCAAATATCACAATATCAGCTTTAACTTGTCAAAATTATTTGAATAAAAAAAGAGCTTATAAAATACATAATGTTATATATAACAATTTTTAATTAAATCTTATTTTTTAATGAATTATATTCGAATAATTTTAATTTGTTGTTGCTCTTCTTTCTCGTTGTACCAATGGCATAATCAAATTTTTCGTTTAATAACTAATAACACAGTTTTTATCGGTTCATTAATTCTTCGTTTCATCATCTTTTATAACAAGTGCTGATGTATCGGATGATTCTATACATTCTTGTGCTTCATAAAGTCTATTATCATCTTCTTCAGTTTCTGATTTAAAATAATACAAAACTTCCTCATCACTAGGATCACGTTCATCGAAATCAATGCAATTACATGATAAACTAGATAGAATTTTTACAAACTTTGAGCCTGGGTGAGGAATTTCAATCAAGAGAAGTTTATCATCTTCTTGAACTTCTACAGGTTCGACTTTGTCCATATTTTTTAATGGATTTGAACATTCCCCTCCTTCTTGGTTATCGTTTTGATAAAAAACTTTCTGTTCCTCAATAGAATTTTTTCTTATAGGTTTGTCTTCTGTCTTTAACGATGAGGATGATTGCGGATTTTCTAAAATTTCGGTTTGAAATGTTTTTTGAAATAATAACATTGCCAATAGAAAAAATATCATGATCATATAATAACAATCCCTTAAATACTTCATGATTTACTTATAAGGTTAAATATAAAAAATAAAGAAGTTAATTTCTTCCAAATTTAAACAAAGCTTTATAATTAATTAGTAATATTATTATTATTAAATAATAAAATCCCGAAATAATTAACTGTATAAGTATTATCCCAATATACATAATTAAAAGGATGCTTTATAGAATAGCATTTGTTATTTTTAGATTTCTTCAAAATACAAGTCGCATTTATTTAATAGTTTAATTGGTTATTTAAATTATTTATTTATTATTAAAATAATAAATGGAGTTGGGGTACCCTACATATGCCACTTTTGGAAGTCATTAAATTTTTTTTACCCTTGCTGCTGAACAAAAAAATTAAGTTGGAAGATGTGAAAAACGTATTCAATTCGTTTTTAAACAAGTTTATAAATATTCAAAAATGTTTTTTTGTTTGGTAATATGAAGTAAATAAAAAATAAAGAAATATTATAGGAAAAAATATTATAGAAAAAAATACAGAAAAACAAAATTTATTTCAGTTATCGTCAAATTATATAAGAAATGATATCATAATCTTGTTGAAATCAACGCTGCAGAAGATAATAATTAAATTAGAAGAAAAGTAGACAATTATTATTTAAAAACCCCTATAAAACAGAAGGAAAAAATATAATTGTAGAAATATATGAGTTAAAATTTGATGAGAGGAAATATAACAGGGATGTAGGGTCGTCGGGAAGTGGATGATATAGAGAGAACAACAGGCTATTATTCTTAAAAATAATTGGAAATCCAGTTAAAAAACCTCAAATATTACAAAAACTCATATTAGGCATGAATTCTGATTATATTCAGATTGTTAGAAGGATATAATATAAAAGATGTAAAGATGAAACATTACATTGTAAGCTACAACAATAATTTCAAAGATTCTGAAATTATTGTACACAGTAACTCAATGGAATGTACTTGATATGGCGTAAAAAAGTTTGTCAGCAAAAGATATTTTAATTTCAACAAATTACAATTCTTTTTAAACCTCTTTATATTTATGAAAAATGAAGAAAATAATGTTTTTAATAAATTAATTAAACTTTTATTCATTGCTTAATGTTTTATTTGCAAGGGTAAAAAAAATTAATGACAGGGGCATACGTAGGGTATCCTTTAGCCTCTCATTGTACCAATGACATAATCAAGATCTTTATTTAATAACTAATAACACTGTTTTTTATCATTTCATTAATTTTTCAGTTTCATCCTCTTTTATATGAAGTGCTGATCTATCGAATGATTCTGTCCATTCGTGTCTTTCATAAAGTCCATTATCATCTTCTTCAGTTTCTGATTTAAAACAATATGAAGTTTCCTCATTATTAGGATCATTTTCATCGTTTTTGATGCAAGCACATGATAAACTAGATAGAATTTTTACAAACTTTGGGCCTGGGCGGCGAAGTTCAGACACAGGAAGTTTATAATTTTTTGGGACTTCTACAGGGTTGATTTTGTCCATATTTTTTATTACCTTTTGAATTCTTGACAATGGCTTTGAATATTTCCCATTTTCTTGGTTATCGTTTTGATAAAAAACTTTATGCTCCCCAATAGAGTTTTTTCTTATAGACTTTTTTTCTGTCTTTAACAATGAGGATGATTGCGAGCTTTTTAAAGTTTCGGTTTGAAATGATTTTTGAAATAATAATATTGCCAATGGGAAAAATATCATGATCATACAATAACAATCATTTAAATATTTTATAATTTACTTATAATGTTAAATATAAAAAATAAAGAAGTTAATTTTTTTCAAAATTTAAAACAAAACTTCAAAATTAATTCTAAATGTTATTATTGAATAATAAAAATTTAAAATAATTGACTTTCTAAGTATTATCTCAATATACATAATTAAAATAATATTTTATAGAATAGCATTTGCTATTTTTAGATTTCCAAAATATAAGCCGCGTTTATTTAATAGTTTAATTAGTTATTTTAAATTATATTTTTAATAAATAATTAAACATAATAAATATCTATAACTCTTTGATTTCATTCTTTTTCAATATATTTATAACTCTAGAACCTCTTATAAAATTTTTATTAAATTTTATTAATTAAAATATTTTTTTAAAAAGAAATTTATTTTAAAAGAATTAGAATAAAAATTATCCTAATTCGATCTAGATTTAATTTATTAAATATATTTAATAACAAAATTGATACATATATGACATTTAATATTTTTAATAACAAAGCTGAAATATATGACATTTAATATCTAAAACATGTTTTCAAAGAGAAAATTTTATATTTTCTAAAAATATAAAAAAAATAACAATCTCTAAATTATAATTTTTTTATACAAATAAAAGTTTTGGTAATAAAATTTTGGTCTTTTAAATTCTGGAATCATTTTTATGAAAATAATTAAAATTCTTTAATTAAAATATTTAATAAAAAAATATCTGATAGCATTTAATTAAAGGTATATATATTCCTGCAATGTCAAAAACAATGATATATTTTTTATATTTGTTTAATGTATTAGCTACTGAAAATATGCTACGAAATCATGTTCGAGCATATGATAACTTAGTCAATCCAGATGCTCTTCAAGATTTCTACATGGATGTTAAAAAAGAATTTAATCAGTTCAGTGATGAAGATTTTAAATCTATGGAAGATTATGTTTATGATGATGTGGAACTTCCAGATAAAAGTGAAAATAAGATAAAAAAGTTTTTCTCTGTTATCATATTAAGATTAAGAGGATTTTTTTCTGCTGATGATAGAACTGATGTAGAAAATACTGGGGATGAAGAAAATACAGAAAAGACTATAACTCCTCAAAATATTGACGGCCAGACACCAGGGGAGGAAGTGGATCAAACAGACGCACGCATTCCTCACACCAATGTTTTGAATCCAGAGATAGAAAATAATTTGAATGTCAACGAAATAGAAGGAGAGAAAAATACAAGTCGAATATTAGAGGATAAAAAAATCAAACCAGAAACTGGAATTAAACCCCAGTCCAATCTCAGTAAAGATAATTTAGATTCTCAAGATGTTAAAGATATTAATCAGACAGAAACAAATGAATTAGAAAACTCAGTATGTTCCGATGATTCTGAAATAAAAACCACAGATGAAAGTATGAATCACCAATTTGCAATTCCTCTTGATCTAATAATAGAACAATCGGATGATGAAACATCTTCAAGAATAATCAAAGAAAGCGAAACAAATAGTGTATCAAGCGACAACGAATCGCAAAGGGATAATACATCACCTTCTTTCATGAAATCTTTGTTATCAAAGAATGAAAAAGATTATGAGCATAGTAGTTCTAAGGATACTACATTTTACAGTAAAATAGATAATGATAGTTTAGATGAAAGTTCAATATTCAATAAAGAAGAAAATAATAATAATAATACAAACGATGAAAACATGGAAAATGAAATGATTGATTCTGATAATTTAATTATACCAGAAATAAACTCTGAAATACAACATAATATTAACCCTATTAGACAAAGATTAGATGATTCAGAAGTTACACAATCTGATTTAGATTCAAAAGAACAGGGTTCTTTCCCTCAAAAAACAACCGATGATAGAACCAATGATTTAAAGAATAAAGACAAGGGTTCCCTAGAAGATGAAAATAATGGTGATAATATGAATCCAAATAATTCGAATGTATTACAAAATCCACAAGAAAAAACATCTTTGACGAGAGTGGAGGTCGTTCCCGACGAATCCGATAAAATTGTTTCGGAAATTTCTGACAAGAATTCTTCTTGGGAAGATGAGGAGTCTAACATTTCACAAAAAGAAGAAAATATAGGAAAGAAATATATTCCTTTGAATGATGTAGATCAAGAAATAGAAGACGAAAGTCAAATAGCTACAACAGAAGACATTCCACATATGATTCCATCTTCAAGTATACCAGTGTATGAACGTATGAACATTGATAAAGATATGAAAGCAGTAACCAGAGATTCTACCGAAGAAATGCAACCCACGGCTAGTTTAGAAAATAAACAAAATGAAAGCTTTGATAATGTTAATTCTGCCCCTCAAGAATTATTAGATAATCAATTGCCTCTTTCAAGCGATGAAAATATTAATGAACGTGAAAGTACTACACCATCTACATCGTTAGATTTACCTGTAGATGAAATCCTGAATCAAAAAATACTGGATGGACCTAATAAAAATATGCCTACAATGGACGAAACGTTTAATAATTCATCAAATGAAGACGGCGGTCTTGAGGAAAATATAGAACAATCAATTAATTCACCAGAAGATAATGCAGTTCCTGAACAGATAATAGTCAACGAAGCTACATCATTACAGAATGAATGTCCTTTACCTCAAGATAATGAAGAAAGAAAAATTTTGGAAACCGCAAGAAATGATGATGAGATTAATAAAAGAAGGTTAAACTTGGAAGATAGACAAGATGGAAATTCTGACAATGTTAATTCTAATTCTCAAGAATCATTAGATACCCGATCACCTCTTTCAAGTGACGATAATATTAATGAAAATAAAAAACATAATTCGGACTTGAAAAATGAACGTGAAAGTATTACACCATCTACATCGTTAGATTTACCTGTAGATGAAATTTTGAATCAAAAAATACTGGACGAACTTGATAAACATATCTCTACTATGGACGAAGCAATTAATAAAGCGTTTAATAATCCATCAAAGAAGGATAAAGATCATGAGGAAAATATAGAACAATCAGTTAATTCTTCTGAAAACAATGCAGTTCCTGAACAGATAGTAGTCAACGAAGATACCTCTTTACAAAATGAATGTCCTTTATCTCAAGAAAATGTCGATGATCAGGATAAGGATGAAAGAAGAATTTTGGAAACCGCAAGAAATGATGATGAGATTAATAAAAGAAGGTTAAACTTGGAAGATAGACAAGATGGAAATTCTGACAATGTTAATTCTAATTCTCAAGAATCATTAGATACCCGATCACCTCTTTCAAGTGACGATAATATTAATGAAAATAAAAAACATAATTCGGACTTGAAAAATGAACGTGAAAGTATTACACCATCTACATCGTTAGATTTACCTGTAGATGAAATTTTGAATCAAAAAATACTGGACGAACTTGATAAACATATCTCTACTATGGACGAAGCAATTAATAAAGCGTTTAATAATCCATCAAAGAAGGATAAAGATCATGAGGAAAATATAGAACAATCAGTTAATTCTTCTGAAAACAATGCAGTTCCTGAACAGATAGTAGTCAACGAAGATACCTCTTTACAAAATGAATGTCCTTTATCTCAAGAAAATGTCGATGATCAGGATAAGGATGAAAGAAGAATTTTGGAAACCACAAGAAGTGACGATGATATTAATAGAAGAAGATCAAACTCAGAAGATAAAGAAAATGAAAATTCTGACAATATTGATTCTAATCCTCAAGAATCATTAGATAATCAATCATCTCTTCCAGGCGACGAAAATATTAATGGCCATGAAAGTACTACACCATCTACATCGTTAGATTTATCTGCAAATGATGGTTCAAAACAAAGAAATATGGGCGGACTTAATAAAAGTATGTCTACAATAAAAAAAGCATTCAATAAAATGTTTAATAGACCATCAAAGAAGGATAAAGATCTCGAAAATATAGAAGAATCAGTTACTTCCCCAGAAGATAATGCAGTTCCTGAACAGATAATAGTCAACGAAGATACATCATTACAGAATGAATGTCCTCTACCCCAAGAAAATGTTGATGATCAGAATACTAAAATACAATCAGAATTTGATAACGAAGAAAAAACCGAAAAGACTGAAAAAATTCCTAATACAGATGTTCCCTCACCACAACAATCAATAAGTAATTTATCATCAGATGATATAGAAACTGGAAAAGAATACTTTAGTGACGATTTATCAAATAACCTAGAAGAAAAATCCCGCGTCTTGTCGGAAGATCGAAATAATTCTAGAAACTCAGGAAGTCTAGGAAGTCCAAAATCTAGTGAATCGATGAATAGCCAACTTGGCGATATAGGCAGTCCAATGGAATTTACTGATAACGTGCATATAATGGAGAAAAAGAAACTACCATGCTTATACAAATGCAGCAATTGTAATTCTGTGGGATATATAAGAGAAGAGAAGTTTACACATAATGGCATGGCTATATCTGGAAATCTTATTGTAGGTTGAAACAATAAATGTTTTTAATCGAAATTGTTTTTCAATGATTCATTTTAATTTTCAATGACATTGTCTTTTTTTCTTTGTATTCGATTTAGAAATTGTATTTATAATAATCGCTACATTAGGTAATATGTCTTTATTATAATATATTTACTTTTTATATACTTGAATCTATAATTGAGAAATAAATAAAGATTGTTATCAAGCTGATTTTGCTAAAAAACAATAATTAGAATATAAACAATAAAACATAATAAATTTTTTATTATGATTATGCTATGTTCTCTACTATCATCTTTTTCTTTAACCCTCTATAAATATACTCTTTTTCTTTTTATTCTCTATCTTATCTAATTTAAATATTATATATTTATCCTCTTTATATATTTTTCTCAACTCTATAATTTCTTTATTTTCTAATCCTATTCTCTCCAATAAACATATTACCACATATCCTAAATATTTATGTTCCAAAAGTATTTTCTTAAATAATGATTTATCATTTACATTTATAAGAATACTATTAAACATGACTATTAATGTAGATATAGCATTATTTTTAACTTTCCAACATTTATAATCTATCTTAGATAAAATGTTATTAAATAATGATACCAATAATGTATCATTGGTTGTTATATTAAGATTATGGATATCTTCGGTTATTTTCTTAATATCATTAGGGTTAGTATAAGTTATATCAGTCTTGTTTTCCGTATTATTAGGGTCAGTATGGGTTATGTTGGTTATATTTCCTCTGTTATTATCTTTATTATGGTTATATTCATAATATTCTTTTATATCCTTTCTTTTAAATATTTCTTTTATGATATTTAAATATAATATAATTCTTTCATTATCTTCTTCCTCTGCTAATAACCTATATATCTGATATAAAATATAACTGTAATATTTTTTACATAAAAATAAATATGGTATACCACATATTCTAAACACAGAAATCTTTATATTCTTTATTCTGGTAATATTATATTTTATTCTATCTAAAGGAAAGTCATATTTAACAGATATATTATCACCTCCAGTAATATCGTTATTATCAATAATATTACTTTCTTTATTATTCTTATTGTAACCTTTCAATTCATTGTTATTATAACCTTTCACTCTATTGTTATCATCTTTACCATAATTATTATACAATTCTATAATATCCTGTCCTACTGAATAAACCAATCCCAAATGTTTACATTTATATAATATATCTTCTAAATATACTATATATGATATATCTTTACATTCTATTATATATTTTTTTATATATACACTTACCTCTTTCACCATTCTCCAGTCTTTAGATTTAAGAGAATATATTATATGTTCTTCTGATAAATTATATATATTAAGGGAAGAAAGAAGAAGAATAGATCCAAATGATATGCTATCTATTGTAATTATTATTTTATTATTATAATTATTACTAATATCCTTAGGGTTAGTGTAGGTCAGGTTACCATTATTTATATGCGTATGATTATTTCTATTATATTTTCTATAATCATTATAATAAATAGAAGAATAATTATCTATAACGTCTTTACAAGTATTTTTATATTTATTATTTTTTATATTTAATTGTATAGAAATACAATTATCATAATATTTTAAATAATTTATGATACCGTATACATCATTATAATTATCTGAATATATTTTATTATATATTTCTTCTATTGTTATACAATTATAATTATTTATGTTTATATTACAGTTATTATTAGTATATATATTATCATCATTCTCATTACTATTATTATTTATATTTTCATTACCATCATTACAATTATTATCATTTATAAGTTTAATATATTTATTTAATATTTTATTTCTTATCTCTTCATAACTATCATAAATTAGATACTTATATTCTTTTACTCTACTGATATCTATTATATTATATTCCAACATAAAATTAATATATATTATTCCCAAATGTCTTTTCACCATAATACTACTACGTAGCATATTTATAACTATATCTATTATACTCTTAATAACATCATCTTTATTATTACTTTTATCTTCTTCGTTATTATCTATATTATATTCTTTATTGTTGTTATCATCTTTATTATCAATATCTTTATAACTCTTACTGTTGTCATTATTATCATTATCATTATTATGACTTATTGTTTGACAATGAAATAAATAATATTTATTCTTTATTTCTTTCTCTATCTCTATTATATTTTCTTTATTTTCTATTTCTTGATTTATCTTTATAAAATAATATAATAATTCTATAGAATTAATACATTTAAAATATTCTATACGTATATATTCATTAGAATGGAATAAATAATATATATCATTCTTAGACAAATTATCAAGGTTAGTATAGGTCAGGATATCATTACATATATTATTCATATTATTATCATCAGATATAAGTTTACTATAATTATTATTAATATCATGTAAAATTTTATAAGCATTATCCTTATCATTGGATATATTTATATTACAACCATCATTACAATTATTATTATCAGATATAATTTTATTTTTTATAAATAATACTATATCATTATTTTTTAAGATATTTCTATATTCTATTAATTTTTTAATATTAAAATATTTTATTATCTTTTTAATAAAGAATACACTCTCACTATTAATATATTTTATATTTAATAATATATTCTTTAACGTATTATTTTTATCTAAAGACATATAATATTCTCTATTACCTCTTATATTTATATTCTTAAACAAATTATTAGAAGAAACATTATTAGTGTTAATGGTATTATTGATAGAATTATTGTTTATTCTGTCGTCATTGTTATTTTTACCTTTATTATTATTTTTATCATTGTTATTTAAAGATATTTTCTTCAGTATCTTTTTTACATGTCTACCAATATTTTTAGATTCTTTTAATATTATTGTTATATTCTCTTTATCTTCTATTCGATGATATTTTTTATATATTATTTCTAATAATTTAATTTTATCTTCTTTATTACTATATCTTATAATATTTTTTATCTTAAATTTATCTTTTGAGAATTCTATAGTATATAATATTATATAGTTTATATTATTTAGTATATATAATTCTATTGAAGATATATTATAAGATATAGCAGTAGATGTCGTTTTATTAGTAATTATATTATTTAAAGATATTTTTATATCATTAAATATATTTATATTCTTTTTATTTTTATTATCGTTGTATTTATTAGTATTATCGTTAAATATATCATTATTTTTATCGTTTTCATTAAAATTATATTCATTTTTTATGGTATGATAAATATCTTGTAAGTGATGTAATAATGGTATATCTTTCATATTTATATTTAATGTATGAAATATATCATATAATATTTTATTATTGGACGTCATAGGGCAATTATTATGATAATTTTATAAAATATATAAAAATTTTTATTTACAGGATATTTTATAAAATTTCGAAGAAACCAAAAAAGAAAAGATAATTGAGTGAGCGGGTAGGATTTAATGACATGGATTTGTATGTACCTTGTATGTCGTTTTTATTATTAGATTAAAGCAGTATTCAACCGATGTGGTTGCAATCCCTGTATTACTTTGTGACTTAATTAGTATTATGCTAAAAAGGAGGTTATAAATCTCTAAGAAGCTGAGAGGGTGTGACGACATACACAAATTTTTTTAACATAAGGAAATAAGATAAATTACTTTTTTCTAGACTTTTAATTAATTTTTCTACATTTCAATTCCCAATGTGAATATACGCGAAATCATAACGTTCTGGAGCATAACGTAAGATGAGATTAATATAAATCTGTAACGCAACCAGTTAGTATAGGTTTAAATATGCTTTAGGAACTAAAGTTCATAGACCACAATAGTCCAAATAACTCTTATAAATAAATGTTTCATTTTAAAAAAATTTATTTAAATTTTATATTTCAATACAAAGTATAATAATAAACGAGATACGTTACAGTTGGGAAGTCTAAACTTCACCCTGAATATCCTATTTTTATAAGTAACTTAAAGTTTTTTCTCTTCTAAAAAAAAAGAAATCAAATAATTCATATTTTTAATGATATTTTTATAAATAATATACAAATTTAAAAAATAATTATTTGCTTCGTTGTTAATCCACATGATAATAATTTATTATTTTATTTATACCGTTATATTAATATATCTATATAATAATTTATTTATACATATTTTTTTAAAAACGTAAAAGATCTTCCTTATCATCTTCTTTGTTTTCTTCCTGTTTATTTCTTTTATTTATCTCTTCTATTGTATATAATATTGCTTCATCTGTTATATTCTCTAATCTTTGTATTCTTAGTAATAAATTTTTTCTTCTATCATTCATAGGGTGTTTATTAAACAAAATCATATAAATATTTTATGTGGTAGAAATATATTTTACAATAATCGTTATTACAAATATAATAATATGATTATTGCAATAAATTTCATTCTGTGTTTGATAAACAGAGATTTAATAAAGAATATGAAGTTTAAAATAATATAATAAATTATTAATATAAGAATTAATATAAAGTTATTATTCTAAATATGGTAAAAAATCGTTATGAAGTTATAATATATTTTTCTATTAAAATAAACTTTATTTTAAGATTTTTTTCTTAGGATTATTTTTAATCGCTAAATTCTATTCTATTTTTTTTAGAACTGGTATTTTCACTCTTTCTCTTATCTTTTGAATTATAATCATTTTTAAAAGATCTATTATTTCTATAATTATTCTCTTTTCTACCGTTGAAATTTCTATCTCTTCTGTTATCTTGATTGCGGTTATTATCTTGGTTACGATCATTTCCTCTATTAGGGTTAGATAATTGTACTGTAAGATCTCTTTCTTCGAATACATGCTTTTTTCCTAAAATTTTTTTAACATCTTCTTCTTCGACTTCTAAGAATGCAAACCCTTTAATTCTTGTTTTATCTTCATAATCTCTTGGTAATCTAATATTTTTTATTGGGGCAAATTGACTAAAATATTCTTTTACTGAATCTGCTTCACAGATGTATGGTAGATTCTTAACAAATATTGTTTTTCCGGTACTTTCAGTTTTTTCTTTTGGTACGTCTATCACAGCATCAAGTCCAAGAGAAAGATTATCTTTGTGTTGTAATACTTTTTCTGCGGATTTTTTATTTTTAAATTCAACATATGCAAATCCTTTGTTAACATTTCTTTGTCTATCACGTGGCATTCTAACACTTACGATTTCACCAAATTTTTCTAATTTTTGTTCCAACATAATTTCAGTATAATCTCTATCAAATCCTTTTATGAAAAGTGTTCTTTCTTTACTATCGTCTACTTTTTTCTTTTCTTCTTTTTCTGATGATTCGCTATCAGCATCACTTTCTTCTTCTGATGATGAAGATTCAGATGAAGAATCGTCTGAATCTTTTACAATCTTCTCTTTCTCTTCTTTTTTCTCGGATTCTTTACTTTCATCATCACTAGATTCTTCTGATTCGTTATCTACACTTGTTGTAGTACTTTCTTCATTTTCTTTCGTCTCTTTTGGAGTTTGCTCTTTTTCTTGTGCTACAGTTTGTTCTTCTGAGCTACTTTGTTGTTCGGATACAGATGATTCATTCTCGCTTTCACTAATAGAAGATTCCGAAATTTCTTTTGTTTTTTTCGTTATTTTCTTTGAGTTTTTTGTCATTATGGGGAATAAGAAAAATTTATTTTATATTTAAAAAAAAATCGAAAATTTTTTTATCAAATATTTTATGAAAAAAAATATTATATAAAATAATGAATATTTTAATTATTAACTCACAGTTATGTTATCATAGTTATTATTTAATATCAAACTAGTATTATCTTTATATATATGACATGTTCTATTTCAATGTATTATGACATGTGATTACAGTTCATACTAAATAATTCATTATTTAAAAAGCTTAAAATAATTATGACATTATTTTATAGTCATAAATATTTCTTCTTGATAATAAATAATTTTAAAATACAATATTTGTAATAGATTATGAATGTAATAAACAAAGGCATAAGTTTTATTATTTATTAACGACGCATACTGTTATAAAATGACAACAGTTAACCCCCTTTTTACGAAGTTTCGCTTGACTATGTATCTGTTGATTTTTAAAAAAGCTAAGAAAATAATGCATACAAACAAGATATAATTAAGTAGTTTCTTTATTCTTTTTAAATGTTAAGAAAATCTAATAATTTCTTTTCTATTAAATAGTGAATAATGTACAAACAACAATCGAAAATATTTGGATTAATAATTAAAAATATGAGATAAAATTAAAGAGAGTTGGTATCCATTTAAAATCTCACTTAAAAACAATAATTAAAATTTAAAATATAGAATAAAGAAACTTTATAAAAAATCATGTTATAATAAAAATTTTTCGTTTGAGAAATCATTTTTTCGATGGTTTTTAAAGAAAAGAAGGAAAGATTCTTTCTGAATAATAAATATTTAAAATAATGTATTAAAATTTTTTTTATGAATGAAACTTTTATTTATCAAAGCTTCCTGGCCGGTTGCGGCCTACCATGGTCTGAGACCTTCGGTTCCTCGAGCGAAATTAAACTTGTACTAACTGGTTTCGCTACAGATATGCATTAATCTCATCTTACCTTATGCTCCAGAGTGTTAGGATTTTGCGTCTGGTGCGCGTCGCCGCCCCCACTTCCAGCTCTTAAGGAATTCCCAACCTCTTTCGTTGCATAATGTATTAAAAATACCAGATAAAATCATCAGTATAAAAAGGGAAAAAAATTTACAACCAATGTCCTTTTTCCTTGAAGAATAAGTTATTCAAAACAGCTGAAAACATTAAACAGCTTTTTTGAGATAATAATGTTATATAAAAAGGTTATATGCTTTTCGGTGGTTGTCCATCAAAGCCGATCACCTATAACCAAACCGAAAAACAAGTACATGACACATAGATGTGGGTGTAAAGGATATCAGAAAAGAAAGACTATTTAAAAAACATGGATTGATATTTTAACATATATCAAATTGTTATATTCTATTATATTTGATCCCAGTTATTGGCAAATAAAAATATATTTAAATATAACTGATAACAATATACTGTTAATAAAAAATAAGTTGATAACAGTATATGGTACATATTTAAGAAGCAGCCCTTTGGTTTTATATGGACAAGATTGTTGCTAGAAGTAAACGTGACTGTTCTCTCTAAAGGAGGTAGAATTTCCAACGCCATAAGGCTACCTATGATGTAACTGATATAATATGGGTTTTGTGTATTGTTGATCCCCGTAATATCAGATAGCTTTTTATTAAAAGAATAATAAATCAAAGGGTAAATACGCTGAATTATGTTTTATAAGAAGTGGTAAGAATAGGAAATATTTTATGTAATGATTGATATCCTTCATATTCAGTAATTGCTTCAAATTTCTGTTTTAGTCATATAATTGTTAAACCACAATCGGAAGTTTATAACCGATCATGATGATTATATAAGCACAACTGAAAGTTTCTGGTCTCATTTAAAATCAATCGGTAATAAAAACCTTTATATAAACCCTATATTTCATATTTCTCATTAAAAGATATGATAAATATTTTGCGTAAAATATGATAATTATAATTATTTCAATTGATATATTTATGAATTATAAAAATAATCAAAACTGTGTGCTTAATATAATTTTTACCGGATATAAATATATATATAAATAAAGCGAAACAGACTAATATGTTATATAATCTATAATAAGAGCAGCTTCAACCATTATGCCTGGGGATGTAGTAGTCGTAAGCTTCTAATAATAGGCAAATTAAACGGGTTTTTACTCTCCGATGGAAAGCAAAAAAAAGAACAAGACTAAGATCGATCAGATATGTTTAAATTTGTTTTATTAAAACGGGATCGAAAAAATGATGATATATTGTTAAACGATATTATTATATGTTAATAATTGTAATATATAAATTTGAATTGTGTTAAATTTACGAATATCCTTAAAATTTTATGACTTTTATATACTCGATTGCTATGTTTCCTTTATAGTCATAAGAAATTAAAGCCGCTAAAAAACATTGCATATGAATATAATTCGATAACAATCAAAATAAATCATAAATCCAAGTTATAATGCCTCTTTGATGTACAATAATCATATTACCAATTTTTTTAATAATATGATTATTATACATCAAAGAATTGTAACTAAATTAAGCACATCATGATCGAAATATTTGATTCTTTTAAATATGAATAAATTTATATTAATTAGTTTTATAGGTATATATTAATATCATCTTATTTTATGTTTTTTCGATTTTTAATATTTTTCATTGAATTTAATGAAATTTTTCGATAAAAGGAAAATTATATTTACGAAGTTCTCATATACAATATTATAAAAACACTTAAAACCGTACCTCCCCAAATCCTATATAAATAACTATTATCTTATAGTAGATGTTTACCTTTGAAGGCAATCATTATTATTATAGTATTATTTCGTTAATAAATATTTTTGATATGTTTGAACAATTTATTGTTTTCATCTTTTGTAATTAACGATTTTTTATTTCATCTGTTTTACGATCATATTTTAATCAAAACGTAAATCAAATAGAAATCTATCTAAAAAACATCCATAATATACAGTTTGTTGGCCAAAAATAGAATTTGTTTTTTTCGGCATAAATTTTTCGATTTTATTATTTTAATTTTTTCGCAGGGTATGGAACAAAATTTCGTTACAACCAGCAAAACAAAATTTATAGATGATCTTGATGATCTACTGATGGAAAAAATCAATACGCCTCATTTATGGTGCGAGGATTACAGCAGTTCTATTTTTGTGCTCAACAGCCTTTTCGCCTACAAAGATACAAAACGAATCGAGTCTATTTTAAAATTGGTATTTAATGAAATTAATAGTTGTGTTAAGTGTTTGGAAGGATATTACAAATGTAAAAAAGATATATTGTCTTATGAACGTATAGAATACATAAAGCTTCTAGATAATCAAAGAATTAAAGAATCGTTACAAAAAGATGATTTTGTAAATATGATCCCTGAAGTAATTCTGTATAATTGGATGGCATTAAAAGATCCTATTATAAGAGATGAGATTTTTAAGCAACTACATAAATTTGTATCAGAAGAGAAAAAATTATTTTTGAAAATAACGTTTTCTATAATATTATTTTGTACTTCAGAGTACAAAGAACTTGTATCCAGATCTATTAAAACAATATATCATTTTTCATTAAAAGATGATGCTTATCTCCACAGCTCAAGACATGAATATGAGTATATACTAGGGCATCCCATTTTTTCAAATACTCAAAACAGTGCGTATACAGATATAAAACCGTCTAAATGGCTTATGATAACACTCTTATATATTGCTCTTGATGGATCCTTTTTTGATGAATCTATTATACCAGCAGTAGAAAATGCATACAGGAAATGTAACAATATCGAAGAAAAAGAATTAATTTTTAGATTGACAATTATGTTGTGCAGAAGGAAAAAATCATGGGAACTTAAATTTAAATCATTGTTTATTAAGCTTTTAAATGAAATACGTTTAGAAAAAGAAGAACTAAAAGAAAAACAGGATATTTTACTTTTTATGAACAAAACGCGTGTTTTCGTAAACTCCTTTGATATTTTTTGTAGAATAAGATTAGAAGATGAATATCTATCACATTTTAATACTATTAATTGTGATATATCATCAGTTATCTATGAAAACCACCATCTTATCTTCAATATTATAAATTTTATGATCAATTATCCGTATTTTGAAAAAATGATGATTTCATGCATAAAAAAGAATATAAATTCAACTTTCGTTAAGAAATGCATAGACAGTCTATGGGGATTTTTATTAAATTCAGCAGATAGAGAAGCCAGTAGTGATAGAATGTATAAACTGCTATGTATATTTAATTCTATCCTTATAAATATAGAATCTATCAATGAAGAAATAAATGTCTCTCCATTAGCCAATTTAATTAATTTGTTTGTATTTGATTTGGAAGAATACATAAAAGAAGAAAAAGTTAAAAATTTATATATGCACATAAAAAATAGAATCAAAAGAATATTTTGTGCAAAAAATAATGCAATATCTGAATTACCAGATGAAAAAATATTATATATTACATTGTGGGTAAATCTTCCTTATATAAATGGAATAGAAAAGATAGAATTTCTTAATGAACAACAATTGTTGGTATCTAATATATTTCAAAGAATGAATAGCTTTTTCGTTCGTTTTAGAAAATATCCACCCCTGCTCACCATACTCTTAGATTACATACAAAAATTTACATTTGTACGTTATGAGCTTTTCTTAGAATTATTCAACATAATATTTAATGATCCATTAAACGAGAAAGTATTTTTATTGATTTTAGAGAAAATAGGTTCTGTTACTATGAATGAAGAAAATAAAAAGGATTCTTTTCTTAAAGAAGGTGAATGGATAAGTGTATTAGAAAAAATGGAATTTGACATAAGACCGTATTTTTATGATTTTGTTTATAAACTTAATGATTTCTTAGAAGAAAAAGGTTTAAAGAAAGATTCAGTAATAGTTAAAATTAATGATTTCTGTAAAAGATTAGAAATAAAACCAGTTAGAATCAGAAAAGCAAGAAATTATTTTTCTAATAAATTTGAGACTAAATTAAAAGAACAGGTCACAAAAGGAAAAAACATAGAAAAGAATTTACCAAATGCAAGTGATAATTATAAGATTGATGAAAAAGAAGGACTTGGAAAAAGTATTATTATAAAAAATGGAAAAGAAGAAAATAACAATAGAAACAATACGAGAGGAAGAAATCGAAGAAAAGTAAAAGAAGATTTAACTGTTGAACCTTCTTTGTCTACAATAGATAATTTTGTATCAGAAATTAAATTAGGACAGGATATTAAAAAAATAAAATATTCTCATAAAATTACACCACAAACAACAGTGGATGATTTATTGAATATTTTAATAGAAACGGATTTTATATTTTCTATTCATTCTGATATAGAATTTTCCAAGGAATATACCATAGACTCATACTTTAAATATCTTATAAATATTTTATTTCAAAAATATAGAGCAGATATAAAAAAGAAATTACAAGAGAACCAAATAACATATGAAGCAGAGGTAATTTCAATAAATGATAAAATAATTACGGTTAAACCCAAAGAAGGTATAAATCAAATGGATATATTATTTATTTATCTTAAAAATAATTCCGGTAATTTCTTTGGATATGTAAAAACTGTAGGTGATAAAATAGAAATAATAACAAATCAAAAGATCGAAGAAAAAACAATAACATCTATTAAATTTATGAATATAAAAAACATGGAACAATATATTGCTGATTACACCAATATTATACTTTTCATAAAAAATCCATATTTACCAATATTAGAAAATAAAAATAATTATATTTTTGATAGAAATATACCAACCAAAGAATATCCAGAATATAAGCTTAATAAATCACAAGAAATAACATTATCTTTTGCACTGAATAATAAAGATAATATTAGTTTAATAGGTGGTATGGCAGGTACTGGAAAGACAAAGCTTATTGAATGTATATTAGCAGAAAATAAAGATAAAAATATATTAGTATGTGCTAAATATCCATCTTCATTGAATGAATTATACGGTAGAATAAAAAATAAGAAATATAATATCGTATTAAATAATACACCTCAGGAGATTGATAATCAAAATCCATCAATAATTTTATCTTTGACGGGATTTTTTTTAGGCGGAATAAAGAAAAAAATAGATATTTTAATAATAGAGGATGCTTCGTTATGCGATGAATTAGATACTCTCCAACCACTTATTTTATCACCGAATAAAATAATTTTAGTAGGAGATCCAACATTTAAAGGTTTGAACTTATTCAATAGGATGTCTTTGCAATTCCCAATGAGCTCTCTTTTCTTTCAACAAAGAATGGATTATTCAATGATGAGATTTGTTAGCAGATATTTTTATGATGGAAAAATGATGTATGATGAAGAAATGTTAAAAAATAGAAAAAATCTTTATAAAAGAAATTTTCTAATTAATACCTACGTAGATATAGAAGGAACGGAAGAATTTGTAGCAAACAACGGATATATTAATTATAATGAAGCGAATTGTATAATTCGTATAATATCTAATATACAAAATAAATTATTAAATTATAAGATTGCTGTGCTTACACCATACCCAGCACAATGTAGTCTGATCCAAAATCTATTAAATGAAAAAAACTTAGATAAAAACATTATTATCAGTACATTTGATAATTTTGTAGGAAAAGAATCTGAGGTTGTATTGATTTCTACTGTACGAACGGATAAGGATTTTTATTACGATGATAAAAATATTATATGTGTAGCACTCTCTAGAGCAAAATATTTTCTATGTATTGTAGGAAATAGAGATGTCAATAGAAAATTTACACCGTGGAATAAATTATTATTGTTTTATTCTAAATATCATATGATAGTCTTAGAAGATAATGGAATTTTAAAGAAAAAAACAGTTATGAAAAAACTGATGCTGTGAGAGTTTTAAAGAAAAAGACAATTATGAGAAAAACGGTATTATGGGAAATTAAAAAATAGTCAAGAATAAAAAATAAAATAATCTTTTAATAAAATAAAATTAAATTATTATAAAAAATAACTTTATTTTTAATTATGATTATTGTCGCATTTAAATATTCCTTTATTTACCATTTGGTCATATATATGAGTAAGTTAATACAAATCCATGTATTAGAGGGATAGTAATTATTTAAAACAATGATAATTTTATTATTATTTTTTAGAACAAAAAAATCACATAGAAACATTTTAATTAAGTAATTTTTTATATTCTTTTTTTATTTCTTCCAATTCACCATCCTTATAATTAAGATGACCTCCTACTATTTTAAATTTATTACCTTCTGCATCTACTGGTATTACATGCAAATGCACATGAAATATTTCTTGTATATTACCATTATTTTGTAATATATTATATTTTTTAATATTTAATTTATTAACAATATCTTTTGCTAATATCATCATAGAACTTAAATATTTGTTTTCTAGTTGATGTAAATATTCTGCATGTACCTTAGGTAATATAAGTAGATGGCCTTTTGATATAGGATTAATATCAAGTAGAACAGAACATTCATCATTTTCATAAATTATAGCGTCTTTTGAATGTGCAAGAGTACAAAATAAACAAGATGCCATGGGGTGAGAAGAATTATAAATCTTTGAGCCCACCTGGCCCAACGGTCGTGAGGTGGTAACCAAATCCCAAACTGGCGAGTTCGAATCCCACACAACGAATAATTTTCAAAAAATAATAATAATAGAAGGCAGAAGAGAAGAGAAAGGTTGTTGAGTGGATGAGTGTTCGATAGCGCAGCATTAATTGTGATGAAGGCCCACTACCAGATTAAAGAATAATGTTCAGCTAATGTAATTGCATTTCCCATATTGATTTGTGATTTGGTCAATATTATGCTAAGAGAGAAGTTGGGAATCTCTAAAAAGCTACGAGGGGTGGTAACATGCACTATACGCAAACCCTTAACACCTAGAATATGGTATAAGATTAATACATATCTGTAGCAAAACCAGTTAGTATAAGTTTAGGGGTGCTTTAAGAACTAGGACATAGACCACGGTAAACTGCAACCGGCCAGAGAATTTTTATAAATAAAAGTTCCATTTAAAAAATTATATTTTTTATACTACACAAGTATCCGTGTTGTAATGGCAATCAGATTTAAAAATATCTGAATTTCATCTGTTCGCATCCTTCAGAATAACTATTTTGATATTATGTGTTTGTATTTGTTTTCATTATTATATTAGAACAATGTTTGTTTGCTTATGAAAAAAAATTATCTCGACTAGTGATTATGTTAATATTATATTAACAAAGGGATTAAGAATCTCCTAAAATCATTGAATGGTAATGATGTACACCATATACATAATTTTCTAAAATTAAAATATAATCTAACATGATATTAATAAAACTATTATAACACCTAATAAATACAAATCAAAATGTATTTCAAGAATTAAAAGTTACAAACCATGGTAACCCATAAATTTTATAGGAATAAAAACTTTATTAAAAAATATGATTTTATAATTTTTTATGAATTATTTAACAAACGTTATTCTGTTTTATTTAAATAATATTGTAATTTGCTTAACAACAAAGCAATATCTTTTTTAGTGTGATTATATTTTAAACATATTCTTAATCTTGGTGTTGGATTTTGATGTAATCCTATAACAATATTTTTATTCATTAATTTAAATTTTGTATATTCCAATTTTTTTATTTCTTCTTTTTGTGATAGGTCATTCGTACTAACAACACTGACTTTTCGGGAAATAAATATCAATGGAGATTTAATATCCGATAGAATCTGATAATCTTTTACATTGAAATTATGGTGGAAATATTTTATAAGTTCATCAAAATTATATTTTGAATAATCTATTTTTAAAGCTTCTAATACGAATCGGGATAAAAATCCTGGAAGTGATGCTGAAAAGCAATATCCAGGGGCTAATAGTCGTTGATAATCTACAGCAGTTTTACTGCCGCTTACGAAACTACCATTCGAGCAAAAAATATGGGAAAATGTGCCAATTATTAGATCTATTTTGCTTATATCCGTATGAAAGAATGATGAAATACCTCTGGTACCGAGTAGAGGAAATGATAGACTTTCATCTAATATTATTCTAAATGGAAAATCCTCTTGTAATTCTAAAAGATCTTGAATATTAAATATTTTACCACTATTTCTAAATAAACCTTCTGCAATAACAAAATTTCTATTATCTTCATTATAATTTTCTTGTAATGAATTTTTAAGATCATCAAAATTAGTAAATTGAATAGAATTTGATTTAGTAACCAATATACCTCTTAATATAGCCTCATTACAATCTTTATGATAAAAAATAACATCATTTGATCGACAAAAACAAGAAATCACACTATTTACACATGTAAAATAATTAGAATATATTATAGAACTCTCCATACCCAATTTTTCGCTTATTTTACTCTCCAAATCCAAATGTAAATCCAACGTCCCATAAAATCCCGGCGGCCCACACGTACCAATTCCATATTTTAAAATGGTTTCCTTCATTTCATTTTTAAATTTATTCTTTATATCATATAAATCATAATCCACAAAATTTTTCGTCTTTTCATTATTCAATGAAAAATTTACCGATTTATAATATATATTTGGAACAATAGGTTCTGGTTGAAATTCATCAATAAGCTTATCCATCATAGAATCTGAAAGAACCAAATCATTATGCTTCTTCTTAGTGCGTAATATAATATAGAAATATAAAATTAATATTTCAAATATTGTTCGAGATATTTCAAAATAATATTTCGTAAGAATATCGTAAAAATATTGATACATAGAAAATACAATGATATATAATTTATATAAAAATATAAAACCGTTACAGATCTGTACCTTATGATAAATAATAAAACAATGTTTTATTTATGATATAATATCATATCAAATTTAAAATTTCGTTGATAAATTATATATAAAATAGTATTTACGTTTAATTTCACATACTTAATAGTAATACATAATTATAATTTCTTCTTTAATAGAAAACCAAAATATATATTTATAGCAAATATATTTAAAATCATAATTTATTTATTTAAAATTTATCATCCTTTCTTTTCCACTGATAACAAAAATATTAGAAATATAAATAAAAATAATAAAAATATAAATTTTAAAATAAATGCAATAAAATATTTTATTAAACCTCTAATTCCTTCATTCTCTTTTCTTCTGCATTTAAAAATGCATCTAAAACTTTCTCCTGAACACACTTAGCACACTGAACACCACCAAGAATTCTATTAACCTTCCTACAAGATTTTCTCATTCTAGAAAATGCAGCAGGTCTAGCCTCCTTTACTCCAGCCAATTTAATACCACATTGTCCACATTTTGGTCCCTTTCCTTTCTTCTTAACATCCTGGAAAACCAAACGATTACCTGGTGTTCTTACTTTCTTTCTTTTATTACTACGAGTATTAAATGTACTTCCTCTACGTACTACTTGTCTTTCTACCATGGTTAAAGGGTAGAATAAAAAATAAAAAAAATATTTTTATAAAATATATTATTATTTATTATCTTAATTATTATGTTGAAATATAATATTATTTATTTTTATATTGCAATATATTAGTATTTATTATCTTTATATATTTTTTATAACATAATAAATATTTATATTACAATATATTATCTATCTTCTCAATAATATTATCACTTATATTAATACCAAAACAATATATCTTTCTTCCTAACATATTATCTATTTTATCTTCCATTTTTCTACTTATTTTATATATTCTATATTTCTTCTCTAAAGCAAAAAGAGGTAAGAAATCATAAATTATAGATTTTTTATTCATCATAAAAATAATTATATTTTCTTCTGCTTTTATAATCCTATTATAAGTTAAATATTTTGTTTTCTTTATTTCATCTAATAAATTCTCTAATATTAAATCAGATATTGTATCTACAGAAGTAAATGTTGGTGTATATACAATTTTCATAGGATGGAAAATTTTATATTTTTTCATTGTACCAAAATAATTATGTTTAAAATATTTAATATTACATACGATATTATTTATAATGATATTCAATTTTACATATAGAATATTTTATATATCATTTAATTTTTAATCTTTTTTACATATCATTTAATGTATATGGTAATGTAAACGGGAAAAATAAAATAAGTTGAATAAATAAGAGTTTGATTGTATTATAGTTATATTAATAGATTAACGTAATGTTTAAACAATGTAATTGCAATTTATAAATAATATAACTAATATTACGGTAAAAATAAAATAAAAATATTATTAAAGTTTATAAAATGATAATTACACCATATACAAATCTTAATATTCTGTAACAAAGAGTAAGATAAAATTATTATGGATACTCCATAAAATCATCCGACTCATATTTACTCTTAATATTAAGAAGTTAACCATAACAAGCTATGATTATCCAGAACTAAAAAGAATATTTTAACTATAATTACAATGTAATATAAAAATTTTTAAAAATAAAGAATAATTATATTTTTAAAAAAATTGAATATGATTTCTTACCATATAATTTAATTTCTTAATAAATTATACTATCACCACCATCTTAATTCTTATCCTGCATGTATTGTTGATATAAAAAATATTTTATCATTATTTCTTATTTTAGTATTTTCACCTTCCAACAATTCCCAATCCTCTTCATTTATTACACATAAATTTCCTGGTGCTAATGTATTATCTTTAAATAAATCATTGTTAATTGTATAAGTAGATGATATATATTTTATAATATCTTTAATAATTTTTATATTGTTTTTTGTTATATCATCTTCAGAAAATGTTATTTTTTTAGTACCGATTATTTGTTCAGCTCCACCTTCAAAGAATATTTCCATATGAAAAAAAGGGTATAATTATTATATAAATTTATTTAAAATATTTATTTATTAAAGAAAATTTATTTAAGATATTTATTTATAAAGAAAATTTATTTTAAGATATTTTTTTAAAAAACTTTGAAATTAAATAAAAATAAATTGATTTTATTAATTACAATAATAATAATAGGTATCATGAACTAAATTACCATAGATTTAATTTATTTGTTTCTTAAATTCGTAAGTATTTGTGAATATATCACTAAAATAAGAATATATATGTGAATAAATGAAAAATAGAATTTTGATGATATAGCTTGTTATGTCTTGTATAACAACCATATTGTTTAATTAAAGTAATGTTTAACTATTGTAATTACAATACTTATTAATGATCTAGTTAATATAATCTTAGAAAAATATTTTAAATAATTAAGAAGTTGAGAAAAGAAGATGGCGTATATTACACACAAAATCCTTATGCTCTATACCATAATGTAAAATAATGTAATATAAGATAAACATATATATCTCTAGTGAAACTAGTTAATATAAATTTAAATATTCTTTAGAAATTAGAATATATAATAAGCTTATAATAAATTATATCCAACCAATAATATTTTATAAATAAAAATTCCATTAAAAAATTATCTTATAAATCTTAATCGTTTAAAACCATTTTAAAATCTTTTAATCATTTTATAAAAATTTAAGTCCCGTCTGGCCCAGTGGTCGTGGGGTGGTAACCAAACCCCAAGCCTGGCGGGTTCGAATCCCTCATCCAGAAAAATTTTCAAAACAAAAAAAGAATAATAATAAACGGAGAAGAGAAGAAAAAGGTTGTTGAGTGGGTGAGGTTTCGATAGCGCAGCATAGCTGTGCCTTGTATGACGGCCCCGCTACTAGATTAAAGTAGTGTTCAGCTGATGTAGTTGCAATCCCTGTATTGATTAGTGACTCGGCCAATACTATGCAACGAAAGAGGCTGGGAATTCCTTAAGAGCTGGAAGTGGGGGCGGCGACGCGCACCATACGCAAAATCCTAACACTCTGGAGCATAAGGTAAGATGAGATTAATGCATATCTGTAGCGAAACCAGTTAGTACAAGTTTAATTTCGCTCGAGGAACCGAAGGTCTCAGACCATTGTAGGCCGCAACCGGCCAGGAAGCTTTGATAAATAAAAGTTTCATTCATAAAAAAATTATAAAAATTTATTACTGTTTTCTTAATATTTTCTGTTTTTCTTCTTTCTCCTCACTCACTAATCCTTTCTCCTTTCTTACTTTATCTACAATATGATTATATTTATTATAATTTCCATTTTCCACCATATATCCAATTTCTCTTACCTTAACATAAAAACATCCTTTACTTTTAATTTTTAATTCTTCAACCATATCATCATAACAAAATCTAGGTATTAAAATATTAAGAACATAAAATTCAGTATCTTCATCATAATCTTCATTTAATAAAATATAATAATATTTTTGTAATACAGTGTAAATATTCAAAGAAAGAATAAATATTTTACAATCATAAAAATATGGTATTATAATAGGTTTAGCATCATCATACAACGAATAAATACTATTCCTAATAAAATAATATAAATTATCATCATAATATATATTTTCTGATATTTTAATATTATTATCTATAAATAATATTTCGATAAAAATAGAAAATATCTTTTCATTCAGCAATGATCCATTCTCTAAGAAATATTGTACTGCATTTAGAATTATATCTTCAAATCTATTTTTATTGATTTTTAACAGATTATTATTATCAAAATGATAAATATTATAATCTTCATTATTATTTGAATTATTATCTTCTATTTCAGTGTTTAGATTATTATCTTCATTATTATTATTTGAATTATTATCTTCTATCTTAGTGTTACGATCTAGATTACTATTTTTACCTTCTATCTCATTATTATTATCTAAATTATTCTTATTACCTTCTACCACATTACTATCTAAATTATTATTACTATCTAAAACAATATTCACTTTAATACCATTTTCTTCAAACATCTTCTCCACTCTATTAGTTACAGATTCCATATAAGTTTCTACAAAATCTTTTTCTATTATATCACACTTCTCTCTTAAATCATTTAATATTTTCTCTTTCTGCATACTACCTTCACACAATATTTCTATTTCTTTAAATTTATTGACTTTTGCTTTAAGATTAGTTTCTGTATACGATAACATTTTCAATTCTCTTTTTACTATATCTATATCTTCTGTATATATTTTACATCTATATAATGGTAATCTTGTTAATTGTAAATTAAATTCAATATTATAAAGATCTATACCATAAAAATCATTTTTATGGTATTTATATAATGAATCTGTGATAATACTATTTTTTAAAATATCTGCTTTAATAAAACATAATGTAGCACCTTCTACTTCTTCTACAGATATAAGATTATCCATATCTAAAATATATATTTCTTCTATAATAGATTCTTTTCTATTATTGTTTATACTATAGATTTTATTATTTATTTTTATTTTACCTTCTAGGATTTTCAGAACAAATAATATTTTATCAAAATGTTTTATAGCATACGTAGATATTCCGAATAAAAGATTATTCTGTGGTAATATTTTATTATTTTCAATATTTTTAATATTATGTATTGTATTATTATCTTTAATATTTAGATTATTTAAATTATCTTTAATATCGAGTATTATATTATTGTTATCTTCAATATTACTATTATTTTTAATATTTAGATTATTTAAATCACTTTTACTATCATCTTCACTATTTTCACTGTTTAAATTATTTTCAATTATATATTTTCTTAGGATATCTTTACCAAATATTTGAATATTATTTTTTACACTGTCTATAGAATCCAATATAGTTTCTGCCAACGGTAAAAGTTCATTCAACAAATTTCTACTTCTTAATTGATATTTGATTCTTATTTTCTCTACATCATTCTTATCAACTTTATTTTTTAATATTTTTAAAAACTGCGCACCATTATTTATAGTAGCCTTCTTTTCTCCCACCAATGCAACCAAGCGTTGATAATTTATTCCATATTGTTGTGTCGCACAACATAATATTATATTATTTTTCTTCCAACTAAATGCTTCTCGTTTCAACAAACTATTAATTCTTTCTACTGCCCTTTGTACATCCTCTTCCGCTTTATCCATTTTATTTATTATAAGAATAGAATTATATTTTATATATTGAAGTATTGTTATAGTACGTGGTGTTACAAATTCATTAATATCAACAACCACAATAGATATATCACTAAGTATACTACTACATTCAATTAATGATTCAAAATCTACATGGCCAGGTGTGTCTATAAATATTAGATTTTTATATTTTATAAAACTCAGTTTTAATGTTATACCACGTATTTGTTCATCTTCTCTATTATCTAAATAACGGATAGACCCGGCAACCGATTTTGATATACGTCCACCATGTGCTATTATACTATCAATTATTGTGGTTTTTCCATGATCTATATGTGCTACAATGGAAATTACAATATCCGGCATAAGGGAAGGGAAAATAGAATAAAGAAAAAATATTTGTATTTTGATAAATAAAATAAACATCAGAGATTAAATGTTACATTGGAAATAATATATTAGTTTATTATCAAATATTTTATACGTGTTTACGATAGATATATTTTAATCTGTTATTTAAAATTAAACGATGTATTTACAATAGATATATATTTATTGTATTATTTGAAAGATTATAATTTCATATAATTTATTTTTAAAAAGATAATATCCTTCTTATTCTGCTGGTAATGGTTATAACAATTAGATTGTATTAATATATTTAACGTAAAAATGATTTTATATTATAGGATAATATTATCATACAATATAAAATTATAGATAATATAAATGTTATAAATAATATAGATAATATTATAATACGAATATAAATACTATAACAATAGAATTTTTATATCATAGAATTATTTAATTTATGTATTTCTTTTTTTATTTTATTTTTCTCTTCGTATATAAATGCTTCTAATTCCCTTTCTTCCATTTTAACTAATATTTCATCATCCATTTCTACCAATATATCTTCAATGGTAGATTCTATATAAATATTATCTGATATTTTTATAAATGATTTTTTATTGCATGGTATAAAGTTTTCTAAATCATATAAATCTTGTTCTAAGCTAAATATATTATCCATAGGGATATTGTTTTATAATTAAAAAAATATATATTATATATATTATAGTTATATGATAACTGTATAATCTATATTATTCTATGGATTATATATTATATTACACTCATTCTATTGATATTATATTGTATTCTATGTATTATATGATAATTGCTATGAAATAAATGGAAAACACTAGTATGTACAAAGATTATAAGGAGATAAAAATATTTATTTGTATCTATTAGGTCCCATAAAAACAGGATCTCTATATTTATGTGTTATATGTATATTTTTGATTCTCTCCATATCATCTTCATCCAATTTCAATATTTCTATATTATCTTGTAAATGTTTTCGTGATGAACTTTTAGGAATTACTGCTATATTCTGTTGTGTTAAAAAATTTAATAATACTTTTGATTGTGATGTATTGTGTTTTTTAGCAATATCGCATATTATAGGATCTTCTCTTAATGGTTTAAATCCAGTTTCTTCTGCATATGAACCTAATGGTGAATATGCTATTATCTTTATATTGTGATTCGTGCAGAATTCTATTAATTCTTTTTCTTGATAGTATGGATGTACTTCTATTTGATTTACTGCAGGTTGAATTTCACAATTTTTTAAAATTAGATTTAGGTTATCAAATCCAAAATTGGATACTCCAATATTTTTCACTTTTCCTTTTTTAACGAAACTTTCCATTATTTTCCAAATTTTAATCGGATGGAATTCTTCGGTAATATAATTGCCATCATTATCTGTTAATTCCACACCATTTTCTACTTTTATTGTCACTGGCCAATGTATTAAATATAAATCTAAATAATCCAATTTTAAATTTTCTAAACTTTCATCTAAATATTTTTCTGGATCATTATGACAACCACTCCATAATTTACTCGTGATAAAAAGTTCTTCTCTTTTCACAATACCTGTTTTAAATGCCTCGTCTAAAACTATTCCTATAAATTTTTCATTTTTGTAATTATACGCAGTATCTATATGTCTGTAACCTAATTCTAATGCAGTGTTAAATACATTTTCAACATCATTTAAATCCGTGGTTTTCCATGCACCCAAACCTACAATAGGTATGGTGTTATTATTATAAAGTCTCAACACATTCTTATTTATCATATTATACGCAGTATTTTTGTATTTATAATAATCAAGCAAAATGTAAGAGATTTCAATCAGTTTTTTATAATAGGTGTTTTATTGATTAAAATATATGATGAATATTTTTATTCAAGGAAATTAAAACATAATAATGATTTAAAGTTTACAAATTTCAATAAAAAATATACTTTGATGCGTAAATACATGATAATGATTTAAAGTTTAAGCGAATATTAATAATATATAGGTTAGCTTTAATAAAACATAAATATTATATTTAATTATCAATGAAATTATATTTAAATCATTAATTTTATATTCAATTATTTTAATTGGAATTATTTAACGAAGGGTCATCATAATGATCTGAGACTATTAATCCTTCAAAACATGAATATTTTGTACTAATTGGTTTCATTGTATTTACACATTAATCTCAACGTATTATAAATTTCAGAATAGTAGATACATAATATCATTACATAACTTAAATATGATTTTTTTTTTACGAATGAAACTTTTATTTATCAAAGCTTCCTGGCCGGTTGCGGCCTACCATGGTCTGTGACCTTCGGTTCCTCGAGCGAAATTAAACTTGTACTAACTGGTTTCGCTACAGATATGC